>BSUD01000002.1:155417389-155502301 GCA_033239045.1 Fagopyrum esculentum | reverse complement strand
GTTCAAGGATATCCTTTTGGATTGCCCACATCATGGGATTCCAAAGATCGAGTTGTTGGAGATCTACTTCAAAGGGCTGGACGGAAACACCCAGTTCAATCTCCAACTACTCTCCGCCGGTACCTTCATGGACATGGCGATTGATGAGGCTTGGGACTTCATTGAGAAGCAAGCCTTACATATGGAGAAGTATACCCACCAAGGAGCTGAAGGTGGAGTTAAAAGAGTCAACTTTCAAGAGACTCAACCCAACAACAATCAACTCACGTCATTGAAGAATGACGTGAAGGAATTGAAGGAGCTCTTGATGGCTCAAACTAAGAAGGAAGAGCAAGGGCAAAGGAGCAACAACAACAACAATAACGGGTACCGTAACAACAACAACGGACCCCGAAACAACAACTACAACAACAACAATAGAGGATCCAATAGCAACAACTGGAGGGCGAATAATCAAAATCACGGTAACAATTATTCAAACTCCAACTCTAATGATTCCTCTAATCCTTTCCTCTCTTCTCCTTCTTCTTCTTCTACTCCATTGAAAAGCCAAGGGCAAGGATCAAGTTCGTCTCAGCCGGAAAAGAAGGACGCAGTTCTGGAGGCAATCTTGATCAAGCTCGGCGCTATGGAGAATTCTATGACTTCATTTTCGAGGGCCCAAAAGTCCCTTGAACAACAACTTGCTAATAGGGCGAATGAAGCGCCAAGAGATCTAGGGAAGCTTCCAGCAAAGACGGAAACTAACCCTAAGGGCCAGTGCATGGCCATAACGACGAGGAGTGGACTCAAAACTGCTGATCCAGTACCTCGCTCGACGCAGACCACCTCGGTCCAGATCCAGTCGAAGAACACCTCGACCGAGATGCCAACCGAGGCAGAGCAACAGAAAACAGGAGGAACGACAGAAACTTATGTTCCACCTCCTGCATATAAACCACCACTTCCATTCCCTCAGTCCAGAGCCAGAGCACATCTAGACAAGCACTTTGGTAAGTTCCTTGACTTGATGAATAAGCTACATATTAACATTCCCTTCCTTGATGCCATTCTAGGTATGCCCGCCTATGGGAAGTTCTTAAAAGAAATCTTATCAAGGAAGAGGAAACTGGAGGATGTTGGTGAAGTTAGGATGACATCTAAATCTTCGGAGCTTATCAAGATTATGAAAGAAAAGATGCCACCTAAATTGAGAGATCCCGGCTCATTTTGCATTCCCATTCAAGTTGGGGATGTCACTTGTGAAGCCCTTTGTGATCTAGGAGCCAGCGTGAGCATCATCCCGCTGGAGTTATGCACTAAGATCGGCCTTGGAGAGCCCAAGCCGGTCAAGATTCGACTTTACATGGCGGATCGTTCCATTACCCATCCCGTGGGCATTTTGGAGGACGTTCCGGTCAAGTTAGGTAACTTCTATCTACCTATAGATTTTGTCGTACTTGACATTCCCACAGATTATCCTGTTCCTATCATTCTCGGGAGGCCATTTCTAGCAACTTCGGGTTGCAACGTGGATTGTAAGAACGCCAAGTTGAAATTCAACGTTGGTGGCGATGAGGTGGAATTCGCACTACTTGCAGCCATGAAAGGGGAGCAACTAACTGATGATATCTTCAACATCTACGATGAAGAAGAATCAAGAGAATTGGTGAGCTCTATCCTTATTAACGATCAACTCGAAAGAGTTATTAGCTTCAGTTTAATGGAGGAAGGTATAGATGCTTCTTGTGATGCAGATATACGGAGCTTGAAGGCACTGGAAGAGGATCCAGGAGCTAAAACTGAGAAGCTAGTCCAGGAGACGAAGATCTCCAGCCTCGGATCCAGTAGCAGTACCTCGACCGAGGCACCTTCTGGACAGAGCGAGGCGTCTGAAGAACACCTCGGTCAACGCCTTTGCGCCTCGACCGAGGTCGACAGCGAGACGATTCAAACTGAGATTGCATCTAGTCCAGTTTCTGACACCACTCCACTGGAAAGAGGAAGCACAGATCCCTCTCAGAAAGCACCCCCAGTTGTGGAGCTTAAACAACTCCCTAGTCACTTGAGGTATATCTTTCTTGGGCCGGATTCTACTTATCCCGTTATTGCTAGTGCTTCCCTCTCCGATTCTGAATTATCTAAGCTAATGCATGTCCTGAGAAAGCATCGAAAAGCCATAGGTTACACCACGGATGATCTAATTGGCATTAAACCTTCTTTCTGCATGCATAGAATTCTAATGGAAGATAATCATAAGACTTCACGGGAACCTCAAAGACGGTTAAATCCGATCATGAAAGAGGTTGTGAAGAAGGAAGTTCTTAAGTTGTTGGATGCAGATATTATTTATCCTATCTCGGACAGCAAGTGGGTTAGCCCGGTGCACGTCGTTCCGAAGAAAGGAGGGATGACCGTTGTGACGAATAAGAACAACGAGTTGATCCCAACGAGGACCGTTACGGGCTGGAGAGTTTGCATCGATTATAGGAAGTTGAACACGGCAACTCGGAAGGATCATTTTCCGCTTCCCTTCATTGATCAAATGCTCGAACGGTTGGCCCAGCATTCACATTTTTGCTACTTGGACGGCTATAGTGGATTCTTCCAGATTCCTATCCATCCGGATGATCAGGAGAAGACCACTTTCACTTGTCCATGGGGGACGTTTGCCTATCGGAGGATGCCATTTGGATTGTGCAATGCACCAGCTACCTTCCAGCGATGCATGATGGCTATCTTTTCCGAGTACATAGAGGAGATCATGGAGGTATTCATGGATGATTTTTCTGTATATGGTTCCTCTTTTGATGATTGCCTATCTAACCTTTCTCTAGTGCTTAAAAGATGTGAAGACACTAACCTTGTTTTGAATTGGGAGAAGTGTCATTTTATGGTTAATGAAGGCATTGTGCTAGGACACCTCGTTTCTAATCGAGGTATTGAAGTCGATCAAGCTAAGATCGAGACTATTGAGAAACTCCCTCCTCCTTGTTCTGTTAAAGGTGTGAGGAGTTTTCTCGGGCATGCAGGTTTCTACAGGAGATTCATCAAGGACTTCTCCAAGATTTCTAAACCTCTAACTAACCTCTTGAATAAAGATGTTGTTTTTGAGTTTTCGCAGGAATGTCTTGATGCTTTTTACAGGATTAAGGAAGCATTAATCTCCGCTCCCATTATCCAGCCTCCTGATTGGACCTTGCCCTTTGAGGTCATGTGTGACGCTAGTGATGTAGCCGTAGGAGCGGTGCTTGGGCAGAAGAAAGATGGACGGACCACCGCCATTTATTATGCTAGCAAGACGCTAGATGAAGCACAACGCCACTACGCTACCACCGAAAAGGAGTTATTGGCGGTTGTATATGCTTTCGAGAAGTTTCGTTCCTATCTAGTAGGGACGAAAGTCATTGTCTACACCGACCATGCAGCCATTCGTTACTTGATGGCTAAGAAAGATGCCAAGCCGCGTCTTATTCGATGGATTCTCTTGCTTCAAGAGTTTGACCTAGAGATCCGCGATAAGAAGGGATCCGAGAATTCAGTTGCGGATCACCTCAGCCGGCTACCGGAATCTTCCCGCGAGACGGATAACCCACCCATAGACGATTCATTCCCCGATGAGCACTTGCACGTCTTGGAGCGTTTGATGGATCTACTTACTTCACCCCACGATGGAGGTGAAGTATGGGGTGCGGGCACCTCCCACCTCGTTTGAGACGCATTATGGTCCAGCTAGCGACCTTAAATCAAGCGCTTCTTGGGAGGCAACCCAAGGTATTGCTCTTCTTTCCCGTTTTCTAGTCTAGCTTAGATAGTTTTTGTTTTTGCTTTGCTTTGCTTTGTTTTTGGCGTTATGGATAGACAACAGGAAGGAGCACATCTGGAAGGACAGAAGTTCGAGATTCTGAGAAGACAGAAGCACCTCGGTTACTGTCAGAGCACCTCGACCGAGTTGATTCTTGAAGCAACCGAGGCGAATGGGTTTCTGCAGAACCGCCTCGGTCCACACCACCTCGGGCCAGTCGAGACCATCTCGACCGAGGTGACAGCAGATCCAGGAACGGTATAAATAGGGAAAAATTTTACTTTACACTTTTTATTTACCCTCCTCGACCGCGGCGACAGATCCTCCTCGCCTCCTTCGTTTCTCACTCGTTTTCGAAGATTTCTGCTTCCAAACTGCAATTGAAGAGTAGAGGATCCGATTGCAACTACAGATCTGCAAGAAATCTGAGTGAATCGGCCGGAAAGAGGTAAAAACGTTCGAAAACCTAAACTCGTTCGTTTACTGCATATTGGGCTTTGGTTGCCCTTGATTCTGTTGAGGAAATCTTTAAGTACCCCTTAGGAAGCATCGGTAGTGATTTTAGGGGGAAAAGAACTGAAAATCAGAGAGTGGAATCGCGACTGTCTTCGCCTCGGTCCAGTCGTTCTGCACCTCGGTCGAGGTGATTCTTGGAGTTGTCAGTCGACCGAGGTAGTCTGACAGTGTGTTCTGAAAATGAGTTCAGATCGCCGTTTAGCTCTTAGAGATAGATCCTCCCCTTCCCCTTCTCCTTCCTCATCCCGTCCCTACCGCCCGGTTATCCACGAGAGATGCCGGGTAGACTATGAGAGGATAGCTGGCCGTTCAGTCATCGCACCACGATTTCTGGATGTGTCAGCTTTTGACTGCCTAGGGTTAGATGCTGACCTTAGGAGGATGATTGCTACCGTCGGGCTGGATCAGTTTACTGAGATCCGAGCCCCAGCTTACTTAGAGCCAACACTCGAGTTTGTTAGCTCCTTCTCCTACCTTCCCACAGAGCGGTCTGTGAAGTACCGGTTGATGAGCCGGAACTTCATAGTTCCTTTAGAGATTTGGAGAGAGATCTTTGGCTTTCCTGACCCCACTGCTGTAGACTTCCCCTCCCGATCCGTAGCTAGGGAGTTCTGGGGACAGATAGCCCACATTACTACACACGCAGACAGATGGCGCCCTGGAGATTCCAGGGAGAAGGTCATCTTTCACCCAGCCTTCAGACTTGCCCACAAGATCTTCAGTGAGACACTTCTGGCGCGTACTGAGACGCCCCAGAAGATCAGACAGGGTGAGCTCTTCAGCCTCTATTGCATGGTTACAGGAGGCTTCCCAGACTTTGGCTTGCTCCTAGCAGAGGATCTGCATAGGATCAAGGCCAAGGCGAAGGGAGATATTTGCTGTGGAGGTCTAGTCACCCACATCGCTACTTACCACGGGATGGACCTCAGCGTTTGCACGTTGGCGGCGGCTCCGAAGCCGCTGGGATTGCAGGAGATGATCACGCGGAGGATTCTAGTTCCCCGTGGTTTGACCACTCCATACGTCGCCATGCCTTGGGAGCGGACTGCACCTCAGGGCATCCGCTGGTCTGCGCAGTTCACAGTCTTTGATCCGCATTTCTGGCAGACTGCTTGGGATACACTGATAGAGGATCACAGAGAGGCAGCAGCTGCCCCTGCTGCAGCTGCGGAGGAGGCTGAGGAGGCTGATGAGGATGACGACGATGATGAGACAGTGGATGAGAGAGGAGGCGGCGTCCCGATGGACACAGGGACAGATACAGCTGGGACGAGCGCGCCACCTATTATTGATTTAGATGATGAGGAGGACACTGAGCCGGCGCCAGCTGAGACTTCTCCGGTCCGACCTGCTAGACGCAGGAGGCGGGGAGTGAGGGATAGAGCTGCACACCGACGGATCGATGACCTGACGGATCAGGTTATCGACTCATATGCTGCACTTTCGCTGGATATCCGCGAGATGCAGGAGCGTCAGCATCATCAGCACATGATGGCTCAGCTACAGTTTGAGCGTATCATGGGCCATCCCTATGACCCGACTCAGTACCCCTACGTACCACCACCTCCACCGCCGGATCAGGATTATTGAGGAGCTGCAGGCTTTATTTATTATATTTTTATGCAGTTCGGCTTTTATCCGGTGAGTTCTCCTGTTTTAGACTTTTATTATACCCAGTGGGACAGTGTGTCTCAAGTATGGGGTATTTGTCTGTATTATTTGACTACGTGACTACTTGATGTATTCGATACTTTTGATGTATTATATTCATCGGATATTTTCATATTTATGCTTCATTTGCCTTTATATGATTATCTGATATTACATGCATACCTACAGATTATTTGATTGAGAAAAAACGTCGAAACCGAACCGAAAAGAATAAAAAATTGGTTTTTTTTAAAAAAAAAAATTTTTTGACCTCGACCGGGGAGATTCTGGCGAAACGAGGTGTTTCACCTCGGTTGAACCAAGAACACCTCGACCGAGGTGGGTTAACTGAGAGTTTTCGAAAACGATTTTGTATTGCTTATCTGGATATGATCTCAGTGAAGATTTTGTTTACCTACTGGTTTTAAATTCTTTATGTGTTTGAAAGATTCTATAATATGTTTAAGTTGCTAAATGCTTTGTTTGAAATTATTGGCATGTTTAATACTTTGTTTTTATCCAAATTATGTTGAATTTGAAGGTTGACACCGCAGGTTAAGTTCTCTCACATTCTTCTTGGAAAGACCAAGGCAATTCATTCTCTTCTTCTTCTTCTTGATCATGCTTAACCCCTCATATACATTTTGCCTCCCTTTACCTATCCGGGAATTTGGAAGCAAGCAAAGTGGTGAAAGCAAATTAAAGTTGAAGAGTTGGCTGGAAGTGAAATGCTCGAAAGTAATTTTAGGTTTGGGGAAGTCAATCATGAAGATGAGTAACTCGGCACCATTCACATAACCGGGTGTTTGTGTCTTGCCAAAGTCGGATTGAGAGATATTCCTAACGGGTCATGGTATGTGCATCAAGGGTTTGATGCATCTCGAGAAATTGATGATTGCAGATTTCCTAGGCTTCGGTTATTGTGCACCTCTGTCCATGTATCCCAAAAAGTAAAGTAAAAAAGAAAAAGTGTGAGATAAGCAAAGCTTATTGGTGGAAGATGTTGCAAGTCAAAGTGAAAGTGAAGTTCATCCTTTTCCCGGATTCTAGCACCACATTACCTTACATACATCCCTACCCTACACGTTTCTTGACCTTTTCTTTTGGGAAGCCCTTGAGACCTTGAGCTTGTTGATTGACTTAGTGGTTTAAACTGGATTATACATGATTAATTTTGATAATTATGATTTATTATGCATTCTATGATTTTATGCAAAGATGAACAACTTTTCTATATTTATGAAATGTTTTGATCATATTGAGTTTTTAATTCCAGGAAGTATTCTCTTAGAGTGATCTATGATAGTTGCACACCATAAAATGTTTTTGAAAGACTTTTTATTGATTTTCTTGACTTATAATCCATTCTATCTTGTTTTCTATATGAGGAACTTGCTTGTAGACAAGCAAGGGCTAAGTATGGGGTATTTTGATAGCATGAATTATAGTCTATATTTTGGGGTTTGTTTGGACGTTTTATCTTTCATAATCTGCATGTTTGTATGTACATTATGTGACTTTACTACCATTTCATCTACCTTTGCGGGAATCGAGGTCTACACCTAGTTTCGTTGTAATTGCAGGTAATATGGTACGTTTTGCATCAAAAAGGAGCAAAAGGAGTCAAGAGTCATTTGGAGCTACATCCAGGAAGCATAGCCATGAATTAAAGATTTACTTTGGACCAGTTTTGAGAGATTCTACATTCAGTTGTGAGTCACCTCGGTTGACCAGAGGTTCACCTCGACCGAGGCGATCCAGAGAGGCCGACTCGACCGAGGCGAATACCTAGGACGCGGCGAGAATATTTTATTCTTGGCTGAGATCTTTTAAAATTGGAAAGTGATCTCATATTTTTGGGGCTGAGCTTTTGGAAGGAAGGAGATATGCAGAATATATATTTTACCTATATTTATGGGATAATATCTTCTTAAGATTTATTATCTTTGGAGGTTTATTTTTCCTATAAAAAGGGTTGGTTTTCCACAAATTGAGGAGCACGCTATACCGTCGATCAGGGTTTACACACGCAGCAGCCGCAGTATACTCCACTTTGGGAGTTTTCGAAGAACCTTTTTGAAGGTTGAAGGAAGATTGAAGATCATAGCTTTTATAGCTTTTTGGAGGGTTTTGTAAGATTGTCTTCAATTCCTTTCCTTGTTGTCTTGTCTTTTTGGATTATTATCCAAGGAACGTTTTGTTGTGATATTTGATTCAGTTATTGAAGTCTTTTCATTAAATTCTTCTTGTTCAAATATTCACCTTCTTCCCATACATTTAATACTTTCATTATGATGATGAGTGGCTAATTTCCTTGTGTGATTCTAGGGTGATTGGCTGAAGGTTGTGGGAAAAACAATGATAGAATAATCTTAGATTCCAGTAGGATCCTGAAAGTTTGAGTCTTTAACCTTAACCCTAAGCATCTCGTTCAGTCGATGAACATCTCGGCCGGGGTGGAATTCTTTTGACCGAGGTGACTTATCCGACCTTAAACTGAGAGTTAAGTGTTAGAGTTTGCTAAATCCTATTCTTATTACACCTTTCTGGTTCAATGCAAGCTTAGGATGAGACTTACCCGGTAATTCCTTAGTTTGTGTACCAACGATCATAAGTGTAGGTAATAAAGGTTTATCCTTTATTGGGGTTTGAGTGTGCTTCCATCCCATCTTTGTGAGTTAGCCTGAGACTTACCCGGTAAAGGTTGATTCTATTCCCTTAGATGGTGTGTTAGTTTGAGGTTATAGTTCTTTATCTTGATTCCTTGAGACTTACCCGGTAAAAGGAGTTACGGTTTAGGATTAGTGTGTAGTGAGACTTACCCGATGATCTACTCCACTTTAGTAATACCTTCCCCAAGCAAAAATCTCAGCTTTGTCCGCTTATCTATAGATCTTGAGTTGGAACCACAACCTGATGCTTTAATCCCTAGAATTTCATGTTTGCTTTATTTGACATCTTATTCATCTTTGATTGTGTTAATCGCTCTTGTGGTTAGAATTAACGTAGCATACCGTATTGACTCTGTTTCACCGAGTCCCTGTGATCGACCCCTGGAATTTTCTTACTTTTACTACGATTGACCCGTACACTGCGGGTTCGCATCCTTGTTTTAAGCTTAAGTCTAGGGTTATAAATTTAAAAATTGCACACACCGTTTGGAGCGAACAGGAAGCCTACGAGGGAGAGGTTCCATTTATTGACAGTTTCTTCAATGTCCTCGTGTGTGAAGTTGATGGTGCCAGAATAGGATGCTTTGATGCTGAACTTCCTTTATTGAACCATCAAGAAGGCCAACCAGAATAGGCTTAACAAGCTTATGTAATAAAGTGAAATATTCTTTGCAGAAAGATATATGATCAGTTGCTCCTGAATCTACTATCCAAGTTCACACGTTGACATTGTGCACAAGGTGAGTAATTATACGTGCAAAGTTGACAAAGGTGGTTGATTGCTTATCCATCATCAACTTAAACACCTCTTGATAGGCCACATTCACAATATTGGGATCCATATACAATAAGGGAGTAGGAGAATCAAACAACTCCAAAGGATTGTCACCAACTGAGAGTTGGAGATTATTAGAAGATTTAGGAGCTGAAGTATTAGGAGCAAAAGATTTGTCATCTTTTGCTTTGAATTCCATGTACCAATTTGGAACACTAGTAAGTTTAAAGCAAGCTTCTCTTAAGTGTCCCCTTCCTTTGTAATAGGAACACATTATGTCCATCTTCTCTTTCTTAAAATCTCTTTTGCTTCCCCTTGCTTGTCTATATGGAATAGATCTAGAAACAGCAAGAGCATCATGTACAGGTAATGTGTGACATGTGATTTCTTTCTGTTTTTCCACTTGAAGGATCATGTGAAAAACACGATTCATAGTAGGTAAAGCTTCCAGAGATAAGATACTACTTCGAAAATGCTCAAATTGATCATTTAATCCCATAGAAAACTGTATAATATGCAGCTTATTCTCCCTATCAGATATTTCCTTCTGAATGTCACAACTGCAATTAACTATACCTCGATAGAGACAAGATGGAATAACATCAACAGATAACAATTCGTCCCATAACTTTTTCAATTTCTCATAATATATGGCTACAGTAGCATTATCTTGGTGAAAACATGCAAGATTCTTATGGATCTGGTAAACTAAGGGAGCATTGGATACCTCAAATCTTTCAATAATGTCATCCCATAGCTCCTTTGCAAATTCAACATATGTGAACAATTCTGCAATTTCTAACTTCATAGAGTGGAAGATCCAACAACTTTTCATGTAATCGGCTCGAATCTACCTTGTAAGCTTATCTTCATCTCCAGCAACAGGTTTCGTGCAGAATCCATCAATGAAACCTAGTTTATTCTTGGCTCCTAATGCCATCCAGATGCTTCTTCTTCAGGAAACAAAGTTGATCCATTAAACAAGATCGAAACTAGTTGCATTCCAAGATTGTCCGAGTTGGACAAATACAATGGATCATTGGTATTGATCGATGAGTTTCTATCCAGATTCGGACAATTGTAAGACTATCGGATCCGATTTCCTTCTTGCTTGCCATATATCTGACCAAAAAAAGGAATATATACTAGCTATATGTGTGTAATCAATCAATGTGTATCATGTATGCTATGTGTTTAAATTGAGAGAAAACCAAGAGATCGGCTCTGATACCATGTTAAGAGGTAATGAACTGGAAGAGAAAATTGTATTATTGATTGGAAGTTGTTACAAGTATATATACATGACGATATGAGACTGTTAGAATTTGTTAGCTATATGAAAACGACATCATTAATTTCTCTGAGGAAGATGTTTCGGACACTATCTCTAAGTGGTCAAGTTCTCTTATTGGATTCCCTATGGGAAGCACCATAGCTTATCACCGTATGGTCTCCTTCACCAATGCTGCCTGGAATCTTATTACTAAACCTAAGATCCTGCGAAATAGCCATGGAGTTTTCATCTTCCATTTCAACTCTGAGGAAGATCTAAACTCTATTCTCTTGGGTAGCCCATGGATCATCAGTGGATCTACTTCCCTCCTCAAAAGATGGAGTCATGGCATGACCCTCGACTATTCGAGCCTCTCGTCGGTTCCTGTGTGGGATTCTCTCCTCGATTTGGACTATCGCTTCTGGTCCACTCATATGTTGGCCAAGATCGGATCTGCCATTGGACAACCTCTTCTCACTGATTCATGCTCTGCAAACCATGAAAAGCTTGGCCATGCAAAGATCCTAGTCGAGGTCCAAGTAGCAAAACCACTTCTACGTGAGATGAAACTCTTGGGCCCTGGTGGAGAGATAATTACCCAGAAGATCTCGTATGAGTGGCTCCCTGAACACTGTCCCACTTGTCTCGTCTTCGGTCACCGGTGCAAGAAATCTACAACTCTCCCCTCTGCTAGATACCACAAAGCCAGACCTCCCCCCTCTTTAAACCCTAAACCACTCCTCTCCACCCAGGATGCCTCTCTCCGCCTACAGACCTCCTTTACACCACCTGCTGGAGGATCATGCCATCCCGAAAGTAAACCAGCACCCCCTCCACTGCAATGCTCCCAAAGCCTTGCAAAATATCACTCTTCTCTCGTACCCCCTCCTGCATCCATCCCTTCCACATCTAACACTCCTCCACTCAACCCTAATCTTCCACTTCGTGAGCAAACCTCTAAACCTTTACATACCTCTAACCAAACCAAAACAAACTAAAGCATCAAGGATGCACCCTCCTCAACTGAAGTTACAAATGAATGTTAATATCTGCGCATGGAATGTTCGGGGATTGAACCACCCATACAAGCAAAAGGCTATCCACGATTTAGTAAATCATCACAATCTCGACCTTCTGGCCATCATCGAAACCAAATGTTCGATCGAGATGATCAACAAACAAACATCTCTTATCCCAAACTGGAATCAAATCTCAAACATCTCCCCTCCTCACAAATGTCGCATATGGTTATGGTGGAACCCTCTCACCCTAAACCTCACCCCTACATTCATAAATGACCAAATCATACACTGTACCATCTCCAACTCTCCCACTAACCCCTCCTCAATAACCCACACTTTCGAGTGGTCCTTCATTTACGCTAGGAACTCGAAAGAAGAGTGTACACCCCTCTGGAATAACATTGCTACCATAAAGCACCTACATCAATCTTCCCCCTGGATCCTAATGGGTGATTTCAACACCATTTTAAGCTCTGATGAAAAGGTTACCCAAGGGCTGATCAACCCCACACCTCCTTCAAACGAGTTGTCGGATTGCTTCGCACTAAACACCCTCACTGACCATGACTATACTGGTTGCATACTCACATGGAATAACGAACGGTCGGATGCTAGAATATGGTGCAAATTAGATCGTATTGTCATAAACCCCCACTAGAAGCTCACATTCCCTAACTCAGTGGCTCATTTTGACAACCCATATACCTCCGATCACTCCCCGGGCATTCTCTCATTGTATGCCAAGCCCCCAACTCCTCATCGTCAATTCAGGTTTAACAACTCTTGGGCTGATCACGAGAAATTCCTCTCCACGGTTGCTTGCTCTTGGTCCAATCTAGCTCCTATTTCTTATAGGAACCCCATGTCTAACCTCTACGCCAAACTAAACCACCTCAAACCTTCTATAAGGAAATTCCCCAGTATTCGGATGGAAGACCTGATCTCGTCCATCGAGCAGCTTAAATCAACCCTAAACGATACCCAAACTAAGCTCCAATCCTCACCTTTTGACCCTTCACTCATTGATCTCGAAAAAACCACCATTTTTGACCTCAACTCCAAAACAAATCATCTTAGGGCTACCCTTCAACAACTCTCTAAAGCTTCCTGGGCGAGATTCAGAGACCAATGCAACTCGTTTTTTTTCAAGAGCATCACGGCGAGACGTGGGTTTAACGCTATTAAGAGTATTGTGGACCCCGAAAACCCGGATGGTAGCCCTACCCTAAACCCGGATAGAATATCGGATATACTTGTCAATCACTTTTCAAACATCCTCAACCCCTCGGAACCGCTCAATCCTCACGATCTATTCCCGGATTGCAATCTTCCCCAAATCTCGCTTGAAGCCTCGGCAAATCTTGAACTTGCGGTTACACAGGATGATATTAAACATGCACTTTTCTCCATCAAAGACTGCAAAGCTCCGGGTCCGGACGGGTACAACGCATACTTCTTTAAATCTTATTGGGCCATCACGGGAGAGGCCTTCTCCAAGGCTGCTATCGACTTCTTCAAATCAGGAAGGCTCGCCCACCAAGCAAACCACACTGCGATCACCTTGGTTACAAAGATAGATAACCCAAAAAGACCCACTGACTTTCGGCCTATTTCATGTTGCAATACGATATATAAGGTGATCGCAAAGATTCTGGCCTCAAAGTTGAACGATACTCTCCCTACTGTCATCGGAAATTACCAAGGAGCTTTTGGAAGGGGCCGATCAATCAAGCATAACATCTTAATCTACCAGGAAATCTTCAAGAAGTATAATCGCCGTCACATATCCCCGAGATGTGCCTTGAAGGTTGATCTCGCCAAAGCCTTCGATATGATTGACCACAGATTCATCCTCCGTAGCCTAGCTCGTATGGGATACCCTGACAAGTTCATCCGTCTGATCGATGCTTGTACCTCCTCCCCTACTTTCTCCATTAGTATAAACGGGGCTCTTAAAGGATTCTTTAATGGATCCAAAGGTTTGAGACAAGGATGCCTACTCTCTCCCCCACCCCCTATTTGTCATTTCTTTGGAGGTGCTTTCCTCCATGTTCAAAGAAAACACCACTACCCCAAACTTCAATATGCATCCTAAATGTGGCTCCCCAAGAATTACTCACCTCTGTTTTGTAGATGATCTCTTGCTTTTTTGTAGGGGTGACTCCACTTCCATAAACACCCAGAAGAACACTTTGGACGCTTTTGAGCCAATACTCGGGACTTCTTATCAACAAAACCAAATCCTCCTTGCTCACTGGAGGGCTCTCCACGCAAGATAGTGACCTTCTGTCTGCGTCCACTGGGATTCCTCGTGCAAACCTTCCATTCACCTACTTTGGGATTCCTATTGGAAGCAAGAGATTGGGCGCAACTGAGTATCTCACTCTCATCAACAAGATCACTAAAAAGATCAATTCTTGGAGTGCCAAGAACCTTTTCTATGCTGGTAGGAAGCAAGTGATCTCCTTCATCCTCATGTCCCTCTATTAGTATTGGTGTGTTGTTCTACCAATACCAAACAATATCATGCTTCAAATCAAGAGTTTTCTTCGGTCCTTCCTGTGGTCTGGTACTGCCTCTAGCCCCCGAGCCCTTGTTGCTTGGCACACTCTATGTTTGACAAGGAAGGAGAGGGGACTTGGTTTCAAGGAACTTCTTTCTTGGAATAAAGCTTGTCTTTCAAGGCTTGTTTTCGACCTCGATCCAACCTGCCAAAGCAGAAACGTCTGGAAAGATTGGGTAAGTGCAAACATTCTAAAAGGTCAAACCATCTGAACCTATACTTTCAACTACAACCATAGCTTCCTCTAGAGACAACTTATCAGAATACGGGACGAGATCCTGGAGAATGTAAATGGTCTGTCGTTCATCAACCACTCCTCGGCGCCAAACGGTAAATTTTCTACCTCAAACGCCTACGACTTTTGATAGCATGAATTATAGTCTATATTTTGGGGCCTGTTTAGACGTTTTATCTTCAATAATTTGCATGTTTGAATGTATATTCTATGATTATATTGTCGTTACATCTACCTTTGCGGGTCTACACCTAGTTTCGTTGTAATCGTAGGTAAAATGGCACGTTTTGGACTAAAATGGAGCTAAAGGAGCTAAGGAGTCATTGGAGCTACATTCAGGAGCTTAAGGAAGAATCCATGAAGTATGGAAATGGATTAGAGATTCACTTTGGACCAGATTTAAGAGATTTTACCTTCAGTTGAGGCACCTCGGTAAGCTACAGTACCATCTCGACCGAGGTGATCCAGAGGAGCTGCTCGACCGAGGCGAACACCTTGGACGCGGCGAGAATATTTTATTCTTGGCTGAGATCTTTTATTTTTGGAAGGGAGATCTTATATTTTTAGGCTGGATTCCTGGAAGGAAGAAGATAATTTAGCTCATATATTTTACCTATTTTATGGGAAAATATCTTTCTAAGATCTTTTATCTTTGGAGGGTAATTTTCCTATAAAAAGGGTTGGATTTTTCACAAATTGGACATCCGCTATCACCCTAACAGCCGCATACACTCCACTACAGCTGGGAGATTAAAGAACCTTTTTGAAGGTTGAAGGAAGATTGAAGGAAAAAAGTTGATAGCTTTTATAGTTTTTGTGAAGGGTTTTGTAAGATTTCCTTAGATTCCCTTCTTTGTTGATTGTCTTGTTGGATTGTGATCCAAGGAACGCTTGTTTGAGTGATATTTGATTCAGTTATTGAAGTCTTTATATTAAGTTCTTCTTGTTCAAATATTCACGTTCTTCCCATATACTTGATTATTGCTTTCATGATGATGAGTGGCTAATTTCTTTGTGTGATTCTAGGGTGATTGGCTGAAGGTTGTGGGAAAACAATGATAGAATAATCTTAAATTCTAGTAGGACCCTGAAAGCTCGAGTCTTTATCCTTAACCCTAAAACATCTCGCTCAGTCGATGAACATCTCGGCCGGGGTGGAATTCGTCTGACCGAGGTGACTTATCTGATCCGAAACTGAGAGTTAAGTGTTAGAGTTTGCCAAATCCTATTCTTATTACACCTTTCCTGGTTCAATGCAAGCTTAGGATGAGACTTACCCGATAATTCCTTTGTTTGTTTACCAAAGATCATAAGTGTAGGTAATAAATGTTTATCCTTTATTGGGGTTTGAGTGTTCTTTCATTCCATCTTTGTGAGTTAGCCTGAGACTTACCCGGTAAAGGTTGATTCTATTCCCTTAGGTGGTGTGTTAGTTTGAGGTTATAGTTCTTTTCCTTAATTCCTTGAGACTTACCCGGTAATAGGAGTTACGGTTTGGGATTAGTGAGTAGTGAGACTTACCCGGTGATCTATTCCACTTTAGTAACACCTTCCCTATGCAAAATCTCAGCTTTGTCCGCTTATCTTTAGATCTTGAGTTGGAACCACATCTAGATGCTTTAATCCCTAGAATTGCATATTTCCTTAATTGAATTTTTATCATCTTTGATTGCTATAATTTCTTTTGTGGTTATTAATTACATAGCTTACCTATACTTGCTTAGGTTTCACCTAAGTCCCTGAGATCGACACCCC
The DNA here is from genome assembly GCA_033239045.1 of Fagopyrum esculentum. NCBI lineage: Eukaryota > Viridiplantae > Streptophyta > Magnoliopsida > Caryophyllales > Polygonaceae > Fagopyrum > Fagopyrum esculentum. Next base: position 155,486,056 of record BSUD01000002.1, on the reverse strand, counting down.
GAAATTTCTTGCTTTTACTACGATTGACCCGTACACTGCGGGTTCGCATCCTTGTTTTAGGCATACATCTAGGGTTATAAATTTAAAGCTTGCACACACCGTTTGGAGCGAACAACTTTTTCTGGAAACCTCCCGTGCCCCAAGCTACACACAGATGGGAAATCTTTTGGGATGGTCTGAACGTGCCGAAATGTAGCTTCATTTCGTGGCTTGCCAGCCACAAGCGCCTTCCTACGCTCTCAAAGCTTCTCTCCTGGAACATCGTTCAGAACCATACCTCTTACTTATGTAACTTGCACTCTGAAAATGAGGACCACCTTCTCCAAAACTACAGCTATTCCACCATGGTCCTTGATCTCATCGCAAAGTGGATCAGAATTCCTTACCCCTACCCTTACCAGCATAGTATTTGGAATTGGATCAGCACACAAAACCGGAGAAAAGAGACTTGATCTCACATGTGTGCATCTCTACCATTACGAGCTATATCTACTACATCTAGAAAGTCCGGAATGATCTCATCTTTGGTCAAAAGAACATTCATTTCACCACATGTGCGCACAACATCATTCAAGCTACAAAGAACTACACCTCCAGCCACTGGAAAGACCGATCTCAACATTCCCTCGCTTGGGCCAATATTCTTGGAATTCACCTCCACCCCTCTGCCTAATTTCTCTCTCCACAACTTGGTTTCTTTGTTTCTTATCTGTTGTTAATTATGGACAAAGTTGTTCACTGTAAATCCCTTGCTCATTAATATACGAATTTTCAAAAAAAAAAGAATTTCTTAGCCATAAGGTTTTATTTACAGAAGTAACCCTCTTATTCTTTATATTTCAAGATACTCTATAAAATGGTCAAATGATAAATAATAAGTTACTAAAGTGATTCGCCAAGTATAATTCAAAGGTGCCGACCTAAAAGAAAATGTGTTTCTTGCTTGATCGATTAAGAGAGTGGCTTGCCATAAGTGTTTGGAACCATTGAACTGCGGAAACTGCATGGGTCATATGACGAACCCATATTGGAATTGCATGCGTCTAAATTTCAGCAAATTGAACATTTCATAGTATGTAACTAAAGATTTAAATATCTTTATTTTTAACAAATTCGCCATGAAATACTTACATAAAGACTCTAGGATAACCAAGCAAGTAAAATTATATTGGCTAAATTTGAAAAAAAAATCAAATTGATACAACAAAAGTTGCCCTTAGGGTTAAAGGGCTCTTGGAATGTACGTTGAACAATTGAATTGTACCTCCACAAATACATTGGAATGCAGGTTGAACAACCAAATTGATATCATATTATTCACATAGCCATAAAGGATAAACAAGTCAATAAATCATATTTTTGGTGAAGTGATATGAGGATTTGTTCAGTATGCCACCACACAACAGCTATGACAAGAGAGAAAAAGAAGGAAATTATGCCACCACACAGCACCATATATCCATATCAACAGCACTAGCTTGGTAATCCTTGCATGTGTGATCTATGCCAACTCTCGATGTTTGGCCATTTCCAGAGAAAATTTAGACACCTAAGAATTAATTGATCCAGGATTGTAGCAGGTATATCCAAAATTACTAACCATATAAGTTCTCTAGTCCTTCAAGAATGAGCTTGATAAGCTCCACACATCCAACAAAAAGTTATATGTGGCCTAGTCCATGGGTTCATTCTATGAATAATCTTACTATATAGACATTGATTAAACTCTTTATTTGACACAAGCTTCATCAAATATCTACCCAACAATTTGTTATAAAATCGTAAGAAAGTCTCCACCACCTCTGGCATACTAATAGTGTTCATCTTGTTCTCATTTGTAACAGAAGCAGTGAAAGTTTGTTTCTCGTGTTGACCATCTGTCAGATTGGCTAAGGTAATGAGCCTTGGCTTGTTTCTCATACTCAATATATGTTTATCTCAAATGCATTGAGTCTGGAATTTGCAGGAGGTCTAGAAGGACTTTATTCAGATTCTCATTAGGAAATTGGAAGAATTGCTTAGCACCTCTCTATCTGCAGTGTCAGTTCCTCAAAATAATATCATTACACATCCCATACTTTTTACATTGACAAAGACCATTTGTACCTGAAATCAGAATAGCACTACTGTAGAGTATATAGGGCATATATAGCAAATACATAGAATAATAAGGAAGATATGTAAATAAGGAGAAGTTGTAACAAACTCAGCTTGTTGTATATATACTTTTACAGAGTACAATGAATGAATAAGAGAGTGTTTTACGTATTATTCACATGGTATCAGAGCGGGAAACACAAATTTTTCAGATCTGAAATTTTTTTTTCAATTCAAAACACATACTTGTTCATTTCATCTCTTACATTCGATTTTGCAAATCGTTATCATGACTACTGAGCAATCGTCGGATTCGACAACTATCTCTAACCCTACCTTGGATCGACAATCAATTGATGTCAATGATCCATTACATTTGTCCAATTCCGATAATCCAGGAATGCAACTTGTGTCTGTTCTCTTTAATGGAGTCAATTTTACTACCTGGAAGCGGAGTATCCGGATGGCGCTTGGCGCGAAGCAGAAGCTTGGCTTCATTGAAGGCACATGTGCTAAACCTTCTCCTGGTGATGCCGATAAGCTTACAAGATGGATCCGTGCTGATTACATGATCCGGTGCTGGATCTTACATTCTATGAAGTCGGACATAGCAGAATTGTTTACCTATGTCGAATCAGCCTTTGAATTGTGGAAGGATGTTGGTGAGCGTTTTGAGGTATCAAATGCTCCTCTTATTTACCAACTTCATAAGGATCTGTCTATGCTTAAACAAGATAACACATCTGTTGCTGTTTATTATGCCAAATTCAAGAAGCTTTGGGATGAATTAAGCACTATAGATGCCATCCCTGTATGTTCTTGTCTTGGCATTGCTCACTGTAAATGTGATGTTCTTAAGAAGGTAGCTATTAGAGAGTCTACTACTCGTATTATGCAATTTCTCATGGGGCTCAATGAGCAATATGAGCATACACAAAGTCAGATATTATCTCTTGAGATATTGCCTACAGAAAATCGAATTTTCCACATGATATTACAAGTTGAGAAGCAAAAGGAACTCACCTGTCATGCTCCTGTCACGCATGATGTTTTTGCTGTGTCTCGATCTCTTCCTTACAGACAACCAGGGGGAAGTCGCAGGGATTATAAGAAAGAAAAGATGGATCGCTTGTGTACCTATTGCAAAGAGAAAGGTCACTTGCGAGAGTCCTGTTTTAAGCTAATTGGTGTCCCTGATTGGTACAAAGATTTCAAAAATAAGGAGGAGAAACCTACAGGCAATCGTGTTGATTCATCCTCTCATCATTACAAAGCAGTCAATAACCTGGAGTCTAATGTTGCTGAATCACCTTTGGAGTCATCTGATGTCTCCACACCTATCATGGACCAATCCATGATTAATGCAGTATGCCAGGAGGTCATGAAACAAATGTTGGAGAAGCAAGGCAGCTCTTCTTTCAATTACGCAGGTATTCTTTCTGGTTATGTGAATACCACAGTCAATACTCATGTTTGGATCTTGGACTCTGGCGCCACAGATCACATTTCATTTTGCAAGGATCTATTCTCAGATTTATCAAGGTTAGATAAGCCTTTGATGATCGGTCTTCCTGATGGTTCAGTGAAGACAGTTTCTCATAAAGGCAACATCATTCTCTCTTCAGAGATTATCCTTTATGATGTCCTATATATCCCTGCCTTCAAGCATAATTTGCTGTCCATTTCTCGACTGATTCATAATTTCCCTATGAAAGTCACTTTCACTCAGTCTTCATGTATATTCCAGGACCTTACAACTGAGAATGTGATTGCATCTGGCTACAAGGAAGGTCACCTATACAAGATTGGTTCATCTATATCTCCAGTGCATGCAGTATCTCACATTTCTACTAAACCATGTGATATGCTTTTATTTCATGCACGTTTAGGACATATGTCTGTTTCTAAAATTCATCATGTTGATGATTATACTCATGCTAAAGTTTCACAGTTGGATTGTTCAGCTTGTATTACAGCTAAGCAACATAAGATACCATTTGACATTAGCACATCACGAGCTTCCACTATTTTCAGTTTAATCCACTGTGATATTTGGGGACCATATCATACAGCTACTTTATGTGGTGCTCGCTATTTTTTGACAATAGTTGATGACTTTTCCAGATGCACATGGACGTTTCTCATGGCTAACAAGCAGCAAGTCATGAAGCATGTTACCAGTTTCTTGGCTTATGTGAAGAATATCTTCAACACTACAGTCAAGATATTTAGGTCAGACAATGGTTCTGAATTTTTACAGAAATCTCTCCAAGATGTTTTTCATGCTTCAGGCATCATTCATCAAAGGTCTGCACCATACGTTCCCCAGCAAAATGCTCGAGTAGAACGCAAACACAGGCATCTGTTGGAGACAGCTAGAGCTATAAGAATTCATGCTCAGCTCCCACTTCATTTCTGGGGTGAATGCATCCTCACAGCAACTTACCTCATTAACCTTATGCCATCTTCAGTCATATCCTGGAAATCTCCATTTGAAGTTCTTCATAAACGTAAACCATCCTACACACACCTTCGTGTCATTGGCTGTTTGTGTTTTAGTTTGCTTCCTAAACGAGATAAGTTCGAACCTATCTCTACTCCTTGCATTTTTTTGGGCTATCCTCCGGGTCAAAAAGCCTATAAGCTGTTTAACCTCACTACTAATAAAATCATTATTAGTAGACATGTCACTTTCCAAGAATCCACATTTCCATACAAACAACCTTCTCCTTTACCTGATATATCTTCTAGTCCCTCCAGTCTTCCTTTGGTCACTCCTGCCCCTGACATGGATTATCCTATAGTCCATGCTCACCCATCGATATCCACAAATAACTCACCTTCCTTTTCTTTACCTTCCAGTACCTTACCTCAGTCCAGTGAGTCTTCTTTTGCACATCCAATACCTGTCCCTTTTCTGGATACACATAGTCCAGCATCATTACCAATGCCTCCTCCTTCTTCCAATATAATTATTCCACCTATCACATCCACTCCTTCAGTAATTATTTCTTCTTCTCGACCTACTCGTACCTTAACTCGTCCTGCTTATCTCAAAGATTATAAATGCAATTCCATCACTTCTATTGAGCATTTTAATCTCACTCCTCATTCCCAGGATTACATCCATGCTTTATGTCATGTAATTCAGTCAGTTGAACCATCTACTTATTCTCAAGCTACTCAGTCCCCTCTTTGGGTTGAGGCCATGCACAAGGAGATCATGGCTCTGGAAGCAAACAACACATGGGATATTGTGGCTTTACCTCCAGGCAAGACCACCATAGGATCCAAATGGATCTACAAGCTCAAATATCGAGCTGATGGTACAATTGAACGTCATAAGGCCAGATTAGTAGCCAAAGGATATAACCAGATCAAAGACAAAGACTATAAACATACGTTTAGTCCAGTAGCTAAGTATGCTACAATTCGTACCATTCTCGCTTTAGCAGCGTCCTATTCATGGTCCCTGCACCAGCTAGATATAAACAATGCATTTCTTCATGGATATCTTGATGAAGAGGTTTATCTTGCACCACCTCAGGGTTATGATCGTGTTCCACCAGGGCATGTATGTCGACTCAAGCGTTCATTATACGGCCTCAAACAGGCTAGTCGACAGTGGAATATTGAATTTACTAAGCTACTTCTTCAGTTGCAATTCATTCAGTCCCATCAGGATTATTCTCTTTTCATAAAGAAGACATCTTCCAGCATCACTATTGTCCTTGTGTATGTAGATGATGTCTTGATTACTGGAAATGCATCATCAGAAGTTACTGCTCTCAAGACAGCTCTTGATCGAGCCTTCACTATCAAGGACTTAGGAATTGCTAGATTTTTTCTGGGGATGGAGATTGATCATACCAAAGATGGTTTGTTTCTAAACCAACGCAAATACATTCATGATATCTTGACAGATACTCACATGTTGCAATGCAAGCCTGCCAAGTTTCCAATGCAACGCAATACTCACCTTTCATCTGATTCTGGTGAGCTTTATTATGAACCTGAGATGTACAGAAGATTAATTGGTCGTCTTCTGTATCTTACTCTTACTCGACCTGACATTGCTTACACTGTTCAGCAGTTGAGTCAATTTCTTTCATCTCCACGTATTCCTCATTGGCAAGCAGCTACATACTTATTGCGATACCTTAAAGGGTCCATTGATTTTGCTTTGTCATATAAGCCTCAATCCACATTATCTCTTACAGCTTATAGTGATGCCGACTGGGGATCCTGTCCCTTTTCTTGTAGATCAGTCACAGGCTATTGCTTGTTTCTTGGCACCTCCTTGGTATCTTGGAAGACTAAGAAGCAACGCACAGTTAGTAAATCTTCAGCTGAAAGCGAGTATCGTGCTATGTCCATGACCACAAGTGAAGTTATTTGGCTTGATGGTTTACTCATGGATCTTCAGGTTCATCTTCCTCGACCATTCACACTATATTGTGATAACAAAGCTGCACAACATCTCGCTGCTAACCCTGTGTTTCATGAACGGACTAAGCATCTTCGCATAGATTGCCATTTTGTTCGAGATGAAGTCCAGAAAGGCCTTATTGCCACTGCTCACGTTCCTTCTACACTTCAGCTTGCAGACATTTTCACTAAAGCACTTGGCGAGCAACAGCATCTCTTTCTATCTCGCAAGCTCGGACTTGTCACTCCAGTCCAGCTTGAGGGGGGGGGGTGTAGAGTATATAGGGCATATATAGCAAATACATAGAATAATAAGGAAGATATGTAAATAAGGAGAAGTTGTAACAAACTCAGCTTGTTGTATATATACTTTTACAGAGTACAATGAATGAATAAGAGAGTGTTTTACGTATTATTCACAACTACCCTTCCAAAGTGATGAAGGTGAAAATTCGATTGTACTTTCCATTCCTGAAACATTTGCCCAATAACTTGTCAATGTAAAAAGAACAGTCCAAGCAAACAAAGCAAATTACAAGTTGTTTAATTAGCTGTCTGATATATACTTATAACGTCAAAATATGTTAATCAGAACAAGTCCATGATCCAAACAACCCTTCTGCGGGGCCCATCCATGATGTTGATATGATTGCTAAACTGCTTGTTACGCATTTCTCGGGGATGCTCAACCCAACCACTCGCCATAACCCATCAAATCTTTTTCCCGACTGTGACCTCCCCAACATCCCCCTGACGCTTTCAGTCTCATCTCAAATGAGATCTCGATCGAGGACATAAAGACCGCCCTATTCGACATTGGTGATCAAAAGGCCCATGGTCCGGACGGTTTCAACTCCCTCTTCTTCAAATCTACATGGCCTATAACTGGTCCGGACTTCACAAAGTTTGATCCATTAAACAAGATCGAAACTAGTTGCATTTCAAGATTGTCCGAGTTGGACAAATACAATGGATCATTGGTGTTTCTATCCAGATTCGGACAATTGTAAGACTATCGGCCGATTTCCTTCCTGCTTGCCATATATCTGACCAAAAAAAGGAATATATACTAGCTATATGTGTGTAATCAATCAATGTGTATCGTGTATGTTATGCGTTTAAATTGAGAGAAAATCAAGAGCTCGGCTCTGATACCATGTTAAGAGGTAATGAACTGGAAGAGAAAATTGTATTATTGAATGGAAGCTGTTACACGTATAAAATGGTCAAATGATCAATAATAAGGATACTCTATAAAATGGTCAAATGATCAATAATAAGGATACTCTATAAAATGGTCAAATGATCAATAATAAGAGAAAATTGTAATATGAGTCTGTTAGAGTTTGTTAGCCATAACACTTTATTTACAGAAGTAACCCTCTTATTCTTTTTTTTTTTTTTTTGAAAGGTTAATTTGTATTGAATGAAGAATGTACAAGGGGTAACAGAAGCATGATCAAGAACATGGACTAAAGAGAAGTTACACAGTCAACTGCAAAAATCAAGCAAGATTAAGATGGAGCATGCTGGCCGCCAGGATAGAGGAATCGGATCGATCTCTCCAGTTGGTTTCGAAATGAATCTTCGTGGTTTTGATGATCATTCTAGCGCAGTCAATAGCTCTTGTGAAACTATTGTTGAAGAGTAGGTTATTTCTTGCTTTCCATACATGGTATATGAAAGAGAGGATGGAGGCAATACGGATACAGTCCATGAGCTTCGGTTTGGACGCAGTACAAGAGTTAAGCCAAGTCCATATGTGGCCCAGGTAAGGTGCAGGGTAAGGTGTGTGGGTCCATCTAGAGATGATGTCGAGCACAAGAGAGCCATAGCTGCAGTGGTTCCAAAGGTGGTCACCACTCTCCATAGAACTGGAGCAAAGTTTACACACCTCATTAACATTAGGGTTCCAAGATTTGACTCTGTCAAGAGTGGGAAGCCTGTGAAGTGATGCAATCCAAGTAATGTAACTGCACTTAGGAATGTTTGATGAAAGCCATATGGCTTTGAAGGGGTTAGGAGTAGTTGGAGTAATATGGTGCTTGAAAATAGCATAGGCTTTTTTGCGTGAGAATGCACCATTAGGGTTGGTTAATGCGTCAGCACAACTACCCGTTGCATTAGTAGTGATAGCATCCCGGATCTTGATAAGGTTCTTCCATGATGGGCTGTGATGGAGCTTAGCGCAGCAGTTCCAGATGCTATGACCCCTCTTAATCAAATGCTTGGAAATCCACATGGTCCAAATGTTCTGGTCCCCTTGGTCCAGATCGTAGATTAATCGAGCAAGGGAGACCTTGTTCCTAGTGTGAAGATCGGGAAAGCCCAGCCCACCATTGGCTTTAGGAGAACAAATGTCATCCCAGGCCACCAGGGAACGCCTGTTGTTCTCCATTCCCGACCAGAAGTAGGATCTAATAACCTTATTGATCATGCTGATGATCTTAGCAGGGAGAAGGAACAAAGAGCACCAGTGGTGGCTAATAGAGAAGAGTACCGACTTGATCAATTGTGCTCTTCCAGCATAAGAGAGCGCCTTTGCGCTCCATGATTGTATGCGTTTAGTAGCGCGATGAATAAGGGGAAGATAGTCCTGCACCTTGAGTCGACAACTCCCGATCGGAACCCCCAGATAGAGGAATGGTAGAGTGCCAGAAGACATGCCAGAGATGTTAATAGCCCGAGTAATCTCGTCATCCTCCATGCCACCAGTAAATAGGAGAGATTTCGTCTCATTGATCTTGAGACCAGAAACTCTACCAAAATCATCCAATGTATCCTTCAAAATCTTGATAGAAGGGCAGTCCCCTCTACAGAGCAGCAGAAGGTCATCCGCAAATATGAGGTGAGTGATGATGGGGTTAGAGCATTTAGGATGAAAGTTAAATTCAGGGTTCAAGGTATTCTGCTGGATCGATCTTGTGAGGTATTCCATTGCGATGACGAAGAGTGGGGGAGAGAGGGGGCATCCTTGACGCAGCCCTCTAGTACCAGCAAAATGTCCACATAAAGACCCATTAATGTTCACTGAGTAGGTAGCAGAAGTGATACATTCTTTAATCATCTCTACCATACATTCAGGGAAGCCCATACTCCGGAGACAATTCAGTATAAATTGGTGGTTCACCGAATCGAAGGCTTTAGAGATATCCACCTTCATAGCAGCCCTTGGTGAGATATTCTTCCTACCATACTTGTTCATCATTTCTTGGCAGATAAGTACGTTATGCTTGATTGATCTTTTAGCTACGAAGGCACTCTGGTTAGGGCTTATAACATTGGGTAGAATGGCGTTGATTCTTGCTGATAAAATCTTGGAGATTGTCTTATAGATTGTATTGCAGCACGAAATGGGCCTGTAATCCGATGGGGCAAGAGGGCAGTCATGTTTCGGTATCAGTGAAATGGAAGCATGATTTACCTGTTTCAGCAGTTTTCCATGTGCGAAGAAATCCTGGATAGCATTTATGAAGTCGAATCTAACAATCTCCCAAGCAGCGTTAAAAAATTTTGACCCAAAACCATCAGGCCCCGGCGCTTTATTATCTCCAATGTTGAAGAGAGCGTTCTTGATTTCCTCCGGAGTTACCGTTCGACAAAGCGAGGCAGCATCGTTAGGTGACAATTTTGGTAAGCAAATTCCAGGTAAGCTTAAGCTAGTCTGCTGAGTAGGTAAATTAAGTGCCTGCTTAAAGTGTGATACGAAAGTAGCATCAATGTAGCTAGGTTCATTTGAAATCTCCCCATTTGTAGCTCTGATGCTATTGATGAGGTTATTGCTTCGTCTCGTTTTGATGCCTCTGAAGAAGAACGATGAGCACTGGTCACCATGTGCAATCCAGGAAGCCTTAGATAATTGCGCCATCACAGTGTGTAAGTTGGTATAGCTCTCCATCAGGTTGACAGTCTGCAGCCTTTCTTCATTTTGTGTGGTGGAGTTATGGGGTTCAGACTGAAGTTTCAGTTGAGTGTCATGCAGCAGCTTTTGTTGATCTTGTATTCTAGTGTGAATCTCTTCAATCTTGACACTAGGGAAACGTTTCAGAATGGGCTTGAGCATCTTCAGTTTCCTGACAAGTTTATACATAGGGTTGCCATCCACCACAGTGTCCCATGATTGCTTCACTCTGTCCAGAAATGCCTCGTGTGTACACCATGCGTTATTGAATCTGAATGGGATATTCCGACGTGCTTGATCAATACTTGTGAACAGAAGAGCTGGAGAGTGGTCAGATACTGCAGCAAGATCGAAATGGGCCCTGGATTGTGGGAATATGACGTGCCATTCATCATTTGTGATAATGCGGTCGAGCTTACTCCATATTCGAGATCCAGTTTGCTTGTTATTCCATGTAAAGTTACATCCCGAGAAAGGATGGTCCATGAGATGGTGCTGCACGAAGCAACGAGCAATCTCATCCGAGTCCTGTGAGATGGAGTGGGTTCCGTTTGTTGTCTTTTCATCAGGCGAGAGTGTAACATTAAAATCCCCCATCAAAGCCCATGGATTTGAACGGTTAAGATTGCTTAATGTAGCAATTGTATCCCAGAGGCTCGTTCTATCAACCAGGGAGTTATGTGCATATACAAAGGATAATTCGGTCACACAAGAATGGATGGGTGCTGGGTGGGGTTTAAAAATTTGGCAATGGATGATCTGGTCTGTTATGATGAGGGGGGAAAGCTGTAACTTGGCAGGGTTCCACCAAACCCATACACGACAGTTGTGAGAAATAGAGCTATTTGAGACATGGCTCCATGAGGGGAAGAGGAACTTTGCAATACGTGTTTCATTGTTGGAGCGCAGTCTTGTCTCCAGAATTGCAACAATGTCAAGGTTATGCTTCTTAGCAAGATTTTGAATAGCTCTCTGTTTAGCAGGGTCGTTGAGTCCCCTGATGTTCCATGAGCATGCTCTAATTATCATTAGAGTTTTGGGTGTTGTCCATTATAGCACTTGCTATCAATGGGGTATCTTGAGATTTTGTGAGAGTTTTGGTTGGGGCAGTGGGTTGATTGTGAAGTATTGGTGTGGTGATGAGGAGTTCAGTATCATTGGGGATGGGATGCTCATGGCTTAGGGATTGGTTAGGAAGATGGTCAACTTGACCAGGGAGAGGAGACGTAGCCTTTTGAGCAGCTTCAGTGGTACTGGGGGATTCAGGAGGATAGTTATCAGCACCTTCTGGAGTAGGTATAGGGGAGATGGCTGAGTTTATGGTGATAACAGATGCTGTCTGAATCATCATGTGGCTCGGGGGGTTAGGCAGTAACGGAGTAGGATCAGGGTTTGGTTTAGGGGCTCTTCGCTTGTTGTGGTTTGAGGACTGAGCTTTCTTTGCCTGGAAGTTACCCTCCTGAACTTTTGGATTATTGCAGTTGTGGCCAAACGTACCACATAAAGAGCAGCGTGAGGGCAACCATTCATAGGTGATTTTTTGAGTGTAAGAGGAGCCATCCGATCCTGTAAGTGTGACCTCACGAAGAAGATCGCGTGAAGCTTGTACTTCCACAAGAATTCGTGCGTACCCCAACCTATCTTGATTGATAGAACATGTGTCCGTAAGGATGGGGGAGCCAATTGCCGAGCCGATCTTTCCCAGCATATGTTGTGACCAAAACTTGAAATCCAGGTTATAGAGTGTGACCCATATCGGAAGAGAGCTAAGGCTTGAATAATCAAGAGGGAGACCCTGAACCCATCTCTTAAGCAGCATTGTAGTAGAACCATTGATCAGCCAAGGGCTACCAGCAAGGGCAGTGTTGAGCTCATCTTCCGATGCAAAGTGGAATACAAAAATCCCATTGTCATTGCGAAGTATTTTTGGCTTCGAAAAGGAATTCCAGCATTCCTGGACGAACTTATTCATCCTGAAGTAAGAGATGGGGCTACCCAATGGGTATCCAATCAGGGAAGTCGTCCATTTCTTGGTATTTTCTATCACTTCATCATCAGTAAAAGGAATGTGACCCGAATCCAATCCTGGGATGAAGGAGAGAGGTACATGATTCCACCCTACACTTTTAGCAATGATGTCTTTGTAGCTTATCGAGGCATCTTTAGGGGCATTATTCTTCTTAACGCATGCATTTAGGGGAGGTGGACCTTCAGCAGACAAGGGGGAATCCGAAGTGACCCTTGTGTTAACAACCTCGGGACCTGAAGGGACTGCATTAATGATAGAAGAATCCAAAGAGTCAGGCCTCTCCAACAGGGAAGATGGAACCATAGGGTTGCATGGTTCACCTTCCAGAGAAGCAGGCCCCTCGACCAACACAGGTTTGGAAGTTTCGGCAGGTAAACTGGTGCAGTGGGTTGATTGTGGAGCATTGTTTGTGTTTTTGGTAATGTGGCTCAAGGGAGGGAAGAGTAATTCAGACGTTAGTGGTGGAGATTCTGTGAGTTTAGGGTTAAGCCTTCTGTTATTGGTACGTATCATCTCATCTGGAATGGCTTCAACAGGGCTAGCAGGAGATGAAGGGCTGGGCGATTTTTGTGGTGGTTTATTGGAATATTTTTGGTTTGGGTATGGAAGCTCAGAGAGCTTAATGGAGGGTCGACGGGCTCTCCTTGAGCCAGCCATGGAGACCAGCCAAGGAAAGGCGAACTGAGGGGATGTGGGGGGTGGTGGCTGGGGGGGGGCACGGCTGGGCAGCCGCGCGGGGTGGTGGCGGATGCACTCAGTTAACACCAAGGGAGATGAGAGAGAAGAGAGTACAATGATTTAACCCTCTTATTCTTTATATTTCAAGATACTCTATAAAATGGTCAAATGATCAATAATAAGGATAGCTTAGCTTTTCATGGTTTTTTTCAGTCTTGATTCATTATAAAGCATAGATAACAGTACACCATCAAAACATTTCAGCTTATGTGACAGCAGTCGGCAGATGACACTTTGGACTTTGGTGCAACTGAACTTTTTAGATATCAAAGCAATTGAGCATTATAATTGTCTTACTCCATAATCAATATCCAAACTATTGTATACACATTATATAAAAAAAACTCCATAATCAATATCCAAACTATTGTATACACATTATATAAAAAAAACTCCATAATCAATATCCAAGATATTGCATACACATTATACAAAAAACGAACTAACAACAAACTAGGAAACTAAACTGTTATTAAACATGTTTTAATAACATATGACACTTTGGCTACTTCCCCATACTTCTAGATGGATGGGTGATGCAAGAGTGAAGTCAGCAAGCTCAACCAATGTACTACTTAAACATATCAGGCAACATTCTTCTCCTTATGGTGATGGAAACTAGTGATTGACTCATTTTTTTTTATAATGGCCTCAAGGTTCGCTTGGCTGGTACAGAAGTCAGATTTGTAGAGCTCTCATCAGTAAAAGATCTCCTTCAGATGTGCTAAAAGCTTATCTTCTCTATCTTGCTAGATGCCCATTCAAGAAGCTCTCGAACAGGACAATCTCAAAGTGAGTTGCTAACTCACGGGTGCAAGTGTTGAAGAGACGGGACGTAGGTTAGCACATTACGCTAAGAAGTTCAGGTTCCATTTGAGTTCAATCCGATAGCAAAGAGATGGGACCTGATTGAGATCGAAGATCTTAAGCTTGATGAAGAATCTGCCTGATGAAACAATGGAGACACGATTGAGATTTTTGTAAGAGATGCACACAATGATTTTAAGCTGACATGAAGTATAAACAAGGCAGTAAGTAAGTAAGTGATGTATTACCTCTTTCTTTGAACAATCGAGTTGCTGCAGTGTACTTCAAAGTTGAGGATCAATCTATCCTTAATTTTATTCATTATTAAGCCAGATCCATTATACCAAATCTGCAAAACCCTAAAATTATAGCAAAAAAAACAGTTTATTAGCTTCAAAAATAACTACAAAGATAAAAGTAACTACAATCTAGTTGCTGCAGTGTATATATTCAATAGTTACCTTATTACGGTGGTGCTCAGAAAATGACAATGGACATACAGGTGAATTTGGCCGGCATTGGGCTCCGACGATCTCATCTTCATCGATCGAGTAGAAACAAACACCGATCCTGCTCCTTGATCTTCTTCTTAGTTGGGTCGAAACAGAAAGAGAGGAGTCTTCTTCTTAGTAGATTTGAAACAGGAAGAAAAGATCGGAGAAAATTGAGGGTTAAAGAAAAGAGAGGGCTGCTGCGAGTATATATAGGTAGGTTAAAGGCTAGAATGGTCAATTCTGAAATTAGAGATGACTGCTGCGAGTATATATAAGTAGGTTAAAGGCTAGAATGGTCAATTCCGAAAAGAGGAGTCATTATTATTTTTTATTGATTAAAAACTACTTCAATGATACCAAAGATAAGATCGAGTCTAATACGACTTCAGTAATATCCGAAACAATTTTTTATTTCGTGAACAAAAGAGTAAGTAATATCGACTAATATGCGAAACAATAAATATCGGTTATTTTCTTTTTTTTTTAATTACCTGAATTCCGTAAACAAATCATTTCAAGATTTTATTGGATTGTATCCACGTAGATCAATAATATCAATAATTACTTAAAAGCTAGTCTTAGTTTGAAACAACTCGTCATAAACAAATCACATTAAGGGCCCGTTTGGTTTCAACTCCGGTAACGAAAGCGGAATGGAAACGAATTTAGTCCATATACATATCATTATTCATGAAAATTTATGGAATCATTCCTTATGGTATAGTGCAAAGTGCACTGACTTTCCAACATTTTGTTACCCTATAGGGTATCAAAAGTAATCAAATTTTATTCCAATTACTTCAAATCATAAGGAAAGATTCCAAAAACTTTAATGAACAAGGGCATACGTATGGACTAGATTCGTTTTCATTCCTTTTCCGATTTCGGAGTTAAAAACAAACGGGCCCTAAATAATTTGTAAAAAGAACTTCATTCTTTTAAATTTCTAAAGAAATAACATCAATAACTTAATTATAAACAAAGTAAATGGTATTCGACTTCAAATGTACATAAGTACATGAATATACAGTATCATTAGTTTCGCACCCACAACTTGTGTAAATTTTGTCAAATAAAAAATATTATATTTTCACTTTTATATATCATGTATTAGATATTTTTTTAATAAAATATTATATTTTCACTTTTATATATCAATACATATTTACCTAAACTCGGTCTTTTTTATTAGCTAATATGACTAACATTTGTAAAGATTAAATTATAAATTTTTTATAAATCAAAAGACATCATTAAAAATTTATTAAAAAAATTATTGTTAATATTTTATATTTATAAATAATGTATTATTTGTCAAAATATTTAACATAAATATGTCAACTGATAATCCTTCAAAAAAAAAAGGAGAGAAATTGTCCCAAAAACTAAAATTTCAGCTCCACGATTACTTAATATATATTTTAAAGAAACTATTTCTTCGATTTTACTAAAAAAAAATAGAAATAAATTTAATTAAGAATATGTGTAAATTATACAAACAGCGTCAACGTCCGACATTACGACCCGGATAACTGTAGGTTAACGATCCCACACAACATATATTAATCCGATATGAATAATAATTACACTTGAACTTAACCAAAAGGCAAAACTTGTATTATTTGTATAATTTTTGACTCCCTATTTATCAACTTTAATTACTAATCGATGTGTCATAACAAATTCTAAAACCATCAATCTTAGTAGTTAATCAATGTGGGATAACAAATTCCCTCAAAAACTTTAACGTAAATAGATAGGACTGATTATCCTTAAAAAAAAAGAAAAAATCGCCCCAAAAAATAAAACTTGAGGAGTACGATAACTTAACCAAAAATAACGTCGAAATATTTAACGTAAATAGAAATCGAAAACTAACAAAAACCGGAGTTCATTTACTTTTATTAAAAACAATTATCCCAATAAATAGAATCGTTCCAATAACAAAAAGTAACGTGAAATTGTTCTAATAAAATAGTGAATTTAATAACAAAATTTTTTTATCTTAAAAATATTTCAAAAAATAAAGATTTAGTGGCGTTAATTATGGGAGCTCAATTTCGAAAATATTGTTTCCACAATACGTCACGTCAGCAAACTTGTGTTTTTTTAGTATGTATAATTGATAACAACTATATATTTTTTATTTTACTAAACAAAAATTTGTTTAACAATGGAATTATTCGGACTAATAATCCTTTAAAAAATAATATAAAAATCATTTAAAAAATAAAATTTGATGGGCACGATTACTTAATATATATTTTAGGAAAAACCATTATGACCCACATAATTGTAGGTTCACGATTGCACGTAACATATGTTAATTCGATATAAATAATAATTATACTTGAACTTAACCAAAATGCCAAGAAATGAATTATTTGTCTTTAGACTCTCTATTTATAAAAGTTCTAAGAAAATCAACCTTAGTAGTTAATCGATGTGGGATAACAAAATCTCATAAAAAATTTAAAGTAAGTAGATCAGATTGATAATCCTTTAAAAAAAGAAAAAGTCGTCTCAAAGAAAAACTTTAGGAGTACGATTACTTAACCAAAAAAGTAACGTGAATAGAGAAAGCGGAATCTCGGAGTAGAAAGCTCAAAGTGAGTAACTATCATATTGAGTCGAACGACATATAAAAATAAAAAGAAGCGGCGAGAGTAAATTTGCAACCCATTAACCGTGCATAGAGAAAGTAAAATCTCGGAGTAGAGTTTACGTGTAATGTTATATCAAAACGGAGTGGGGTTGCGTATTGATTAAGAGGGATTTTATTTGGCCCATAACCATGGTAAATATATTGTGCATGGTCTGCCCTAGAAAGCTCAAAGTGAGTAACTATCATATTGAGTCGAACGACATATAAAAAAAGAAGCGACATGAGTATATTTGCAACCCAGTAACCGTGCATAGAGAAAGCAGAATCTCGGAGTAGAGTTTACGTGTAATGTTATATCAGAATGGAGCGGGGTTGCATCTTGAGTCAGGGGGATATTATCGGGCTCATAACCATAGTAAATATAGTGTGCAGGGTCTGCACTAGAAAGCTCAAAGTGAGTAACTATCATATTGAGTCAAACGACAAATTAAAAAAAAAAAAGCGACAAGAATATATTTGCAATCCAGTAACCGTGCATAGAGAAAGAAAAATATCAGAGTAGAGTTTACGTGTAATGTTATATTAGAACAAAGCGGGGTTGCGCCTTGAGTCAGAGGGATATTATCATGCTGATAACCGTGGTGGATAAAAGGGTGCAATGTAAATGGTGTGTTAGCATTTATTGAGTAGTTATGATCAAATGATGATGTGAGATCACCTTGTGTCTAGTACCATCATTCCGGACATATTCTATGTCAATTTAAGATCTTAGAAATTGTTTAAGAAGTTTGAGGTGGACTTAATGCTATGTTAGAGATCTATAAAATAATAACCGGATTTTGATTACCGGATCTTGATTTTTGAGTTATATCAAGTTTAAGACCCGAAAAGAAGTAGGTGATGAGTCATTAATTGAGGAACGATACGAATGAATCATATTAGTAAACAAGACCAAGTGAGTTGTGATACAACTATCATTTAACGCTTAATAAAGTGTTGGGAGACGTATAAGCAGGTTGTCCTAGATCTAATACTCGGAACCTTTTTAGAAGGATGGCAGGAAGTGGTTGCAACGAAAGAAAGAAAGTTGGATAACTATTCTCAGTAAAGTCATCAAGTGACTTGTGTAAGACAACCATTTGAGATTTAAAGCAGTTTGGTAGTGATTGATAGACTAGTATACCTAACCCTATTGGAGAGTGTAGGTCTAGTTTTCCACGGAGGCTCAGTTTGGGAACTAAGTTTGGGGATCTCAATTGAAGGATTCATACCCGACTCGAGATAGGTCTTCAATTACAAGGATCGTCCCGTTGACCCGGGTGATACCTGTGGGGTATCCGGTAGCTATTCTACAGCATATATAATAACATGCACTTGTGATGTAACGACGTCATGAATGTGACTAGAAACACTAAAAGCCGACAATAAATAATCTCTTACAATCCAAGAACAAGGAATGTAATATCTGAAATACCAACATAAAGAAAAGACTGCAACCCGTCCTATGAAGTACGACACCCAACTGACCACTACCATTCGGATCACTCGGCATCTGCTCTAACTTGTGGCACGTCTAAACAACAATATAATAGTTAGATAACTAACCAGATATAAGCAGAATAAGAATAGCACAAACACACCCAAGATAGCATAAAACAATCATCATGCTGGCACACAAACCGGTTATTATGTGGTAGTTAAGTGATTCACATTATTCCATTTTACAGTTGTGGCACAAAAAATCTTAAGAGTTCTCGCCTCCGTTCAATACCCAACTTGGTGTAGGTCTAGCTTACCTCCGCCGGTAGCATCACTACAAACCAAGTTTGGACTAGTCCCTAAAGAAACCCCCAGCGCCCTCAGGCTAACTGAGCAGAATGTCACCGCCCGTTACTCTTAGGCCAATGTATAGGTCGGTAGATAATTAATACTAAGTACAACTATAAACACAATATTTAAACACCACTATCGTTATTCACACTCATATCTAGAAGTTAGCTAAGTAAGTCCAAATGACTTACCTGAATCAGGTCTCGACTCTCTTAATTACAACTCGATCTGTAACCGTCGAAACTCAATTGCCTGTCATAGGAGGCAAGTGTATCAACACATTTCCCATATACTTAGAAGTCTAAGACTTCTAAGATGTAAGATCCTATCAAAAGAGAAGTTACTAAAATACACATCTAAGGTAAAATGACCATTTTACCCTTGGTCCCGAATCATCTAAAAATCTCGTAATATGTACTTAAATTCTTACTTGGGACTAACTATCATATTCTAACTCTTAAGGTTGAGTTTAGGTAAAGACTAGAAAATTACATGTTATCCTAACCTTCCAAAAAGTCACTAGGATCCAACTTTGGCTCCAGATATAAAGCCCGAATAAAATTGTAAAAATTCCAAAATAAATCTCTAGGTCATCTATGATATGCATGCTACCCATAGGATCAAAGAACACTCCAAAATTCCCAACAACAATCTCTACAAAATTCTCCAAAGTTGGTTCCAAACTCAACATTCTATACTTAGCCAATTTCTGAGTATGTTTTCTAACTGCACAACTAGTCGACTTTAGACCTTCATAGATCTAAATCTAACCGTTGGATAAGTCCCAAATTTTTGTTACATTACAGCATGCATATCACTCTAAAACATATTAAAAATTGAACGGTGGATCATGCTTCTAAGTGGTTTAAAAAGAGGCCTGAACATAACTGCTTAACACAGTTTTTGGAAATGAAAAACACAAAGACAAGCTATAGGTTCAGGCTTCGAGTCTTACCCAAAGCAGCTTGTGTTTCTGTAGTTTTCCCAATTATATTCACAAGGTCTTGGCTTCGAGATCCTGGGTCTGCAACCTCGACAAGAGATCTCTCCAGCTACGTGTGGAGGGTGTCCGGTTTCTTGCCTGTGAGACTCTAGAGGCGCTTGCACTCACAGAAGTAAGATGTGTGTGTTTATAGATAGGGGTCGAGAATAGGGACAAGGAAACCAGGCCAAGACTTACGCTGCAACTCCAGGAAGTCCACCAGGTTCTGTACTCGCACCTCTGTTAGGGAGACTCGGCTGTTACTACACAGTGGCCATGCTCAGATCGAGTAGAGACGAAAGAAGAGGGGAGGGACGAAGACTCACCTAGGACGGAAACTATTGCATGCAGAAACTTAGGCTCCTCTCGTAGATTAGCAAAGGAGGGAGAGGAAGGAAGCGACGCTGGCCTGCGTTGGCTGCTGCTACGTTGAGGCGATAGATCAAGGGGGACGGATTTGTTGAAGAAGGAGGAGATTGTGATGATTCTGGCGTAACAGCAGGTGAGTGTGTTGGTGAATTTCATATAAGAAAGATGTTATCTACTACGGATTGCTTTTATGAACCAAATCAAATATATTCTACATTAATATGGCATAGTTAAATTTCTGGTATGAGAAATTCATACTAGAATTTCTAGTATGAGAAATTGATTCCAAAATTTATGATATCAGAATTTATAATATGAGAAATTCCTATTAGCATTTCTGGTACGAGAAATTCATACCAGAATTTTTTGGTTTGAAATTCTTACAGAATTTCTGGTATGAGAAATTCATACAAGAATTTCTGATATGAGAAATTCATACCACAATTTCTGGTATGAGAAATTCATACTAGAAAATTTTAGTATGAAAATTTCTGTTATGAAATTTATACCAGAAAATAAAAAAAGGAAATAAACTATAAAATATAGAATATAAAAAAAGGCAAAAATGAAACAAATTCATGAACTTAACGTTACAAATACAAAGGCAAAGTTTTCTTACATTTTTTTAAAATAGAGGGGTTAAATAATTTTACTTACCATTAAATAAATGTTGTAAAAATGAAGGGGTACACAAACCTAATAGAAATAGAAAATGACCTAATTGGCCAAATTCTTTCAAAATTCAATAACCAAATTTTAATACCTAAGATTTCAAGGGCCTACATTGTTTCAGAATAAATAAAAGGGCTCTTTTACTCCATCTTTATCATTAATAAATAGTAAAATGGTGAGTTGGTTAACTAGGCCTTTTTTGCCTAATGTAGCATGAAGTAGGCTCATTTATTTATTAGGTAAAAAACTTGACCCTTTTATTTATTTAAATAGATTAATTCAAAGGGTTATTGAATTTTGATTCACACATCTCAAGCCTAACCGAGTTACACAAGTCCAAGCCCAAGGTCCATCAAGGTACACAAGCTCAATGTCCGTTGTATTACACAAGCCTAGGATCCGTCGAGCCCAAGGTCCTTCGTTTACAAAGGTCGAGTTACACAATCCCCAAAGTCCATCACTTACACGAGGTCAATAATATAAATCTTGTAGTTAGTGGATTTCGATCTTTAGATGACAACCCCATCTTCCTACCTTTACCAACTGAACTAATTAAACTTGTGTATTTTATTTTTATTTTTTTGTAAAGTTATACTTAAAACCTAAGGTTAATACAAAAGGTAATGCACAATGTTAATACACAATATTAATGTCCAATATCAATTACCCAATGTAATACTCAATTCCTACACAATGTTAATACACAATCTTACTGCACAATGTTACTAACATATTTAACATAAAAATAAAGGTCATTACCCAAAGTTATAAACGTGGGTCTGTTTATAATTAACTAAATCGAGGTAATTTGTGAACTTCCAAAAGTTTCAGTAATTTCTTGTAAATGTAACTCTTAGCCGGTTTCTGTAATTATCCAATTCGAGACACTTTCATAAATTCCAAAAGTTTGGACCATTAACATAATTACAAAATGCATGATCACTTTCGAAATTTCAACTGAAATTAGAAAAACTCAATTAGGGTGTTCAGCAGACTGTTTTTCTCCGGTAGATGCACTGCAAATTGTTGGGCTTAGCGGTTTCAAGACATCCTCTACGGCCACACTACAAATTGTAATCAAATGAACGAACAAACTGCAAAAAATGAAAAGAGAAAATTGAAAGCACTTCACCACCTTGTGAAGATACAGAAGTTGCCTCCTCGACATGTTCCCTTCGGGGAGCATTTTATTTCGGTGGTGCATCACCATCACAACTGCATCAAACAAAGCAATCAGAGTATTCCACGTAATAGACCATTTTCCTTCTACCACTTTGATGCGGATATAAGCCGCAGTTCCCGATCTAGATTGTAAGTCCTTAACTGGAACTAAAATCGGGTTGTTCTAAGGATAAATCAGTCGATTTATATGAAGAACAGGTCGATTTTCTTTGAAACTCAGAAAACGGATTAGTGAAAGATATGGAAAGAAAAGAAGATAATTATGGAATAATAAATGAAAGATATAGGATGATAGGACTATTATAAGACTTGCAAAGAACCTTGAACTCGATGGATAAAAAACCCTTAACAAAAAATTACCTTTCACCCTTCTTTCTTTAACCTTACACAAGCCTTCTAGATAAGACAAGCACAAAGAGGGGCTAGTTTGACTTATAGCACCAACTTTTAAAAAGATTAACACACACAAGAACAACCTAGCAAAGATATACAATTTTTCAACCAAAAACTCTCCTTTTGATTGAATAGAAATGATAAAATGCAAACCCCGTGAGCGAAGTTACAAGTATCTCACAATAATGTGGAAAATATAATCACAACTAATCTAATCTACTAAACAATCTCCCCCACTAAGCCTATATATAAGGGAGACTAATCCTACTAAAATTAGAAAAACATATAAAAGATATAATCTATAAAATATATCCTTCAAATGATAATATAGAAAGATATCTTTTAAAAGATATAAAATATAAAATATAAACAGATAGAATCTAAATAATCTCATAGTCTGAAAGATTTAAGGAATTATTACAAGATATATTTGTCAAAAGATAGAAGATCATGGCCGGGTCTGTTGCAACTCTCACTCCAGTGAAGGAAATGGACACAAAAATCGATTGAGTTTCCTACAGGAAAATCGGTCGATATTTCCTCTCTGGAACTCTTCTTTACTTGTTGTTTTCTCTTGGATCCTTCTAACCCTTCACCTAGTGATGGGTCCTTATATGGAAGGAAAACGAAGAAGACAAACGATTGACGGTTACGTACTTGGCTGGAATTTTGCGTCACCAGAAATGAATTATGAATGTACAATTTACAGATTTTAACGCATTCAAATTCTTTTTTACCCCTACAATTAATTAAAGTTCTAATGAAACGACATGATAATTGATTACCTCAATGATCTTATTTCAAATATCGAAGTAAACAGAATAGCATATAACAATGATCGGGATAACACAACACATACATTACAAGAAGGATAAGCACACACGAAAGCAAACACATATTATTAAGTCACCTTGTTGATTTATTTAGAATTTATATGATACTGATCACTTTATGCATACATGATGAAACCATCGATTGCTCAAGGAAGCTTATAGGATGAGGCACATCTTCATGAAGCCTTTCGTACTCGATGGTCCAGTTCACAAGCTCAATGTTTCCAGTTCCGGGCTTGATATGGAGGTGAAATGTGATTGGCTTGTAACTCTTTAGAAGATCTCCAACACATAAGTATAATAATGTAGTTTCATCCTGAAACATAATGATAATGGAAGTGAACGTAGATTTATCGTCGTGCAAACATCGTGAATTCAGTTGTGATGATTTTGTGTCCATGTACACAATCAATATTTTAAGACTGACAAACCCGATTAGTCAGTATCTGAATTCAAATCAGATCTAACATCGTCTAAAACTACTATGAATCATATATAATGCGGGTTTTGATGCACGTTCGAACACACTACGTTTACCCGAACCCAACACATATCCCCTAGACAAAAAAATCTTGATTGTTCTACCGTTTTCAAGTCATATGATTGTTATAATCATAAAATTGGAACTAGATCTGTATAACTCCTTTTTGTTTGAAAATATTATATTTATCGATCAAATTATATTTGTTTTTTATGTCATCCCTCCAATAAACGAGCTAAGTTTATATAAACTACGTGTGACTATATATTAAAATTGCATTGATAAATGTTTTGTACTTAATTACTAACAGTGTAGTTCCAAATAATTGGTGGCTGGCAATCCAAACAATGAAACCACATTTAGGGATATGGAGATCCCATCAGATAGGGATGGTCAAGGATGTGCTTGGAGGAAGAGAAGGGAACCTAAAGAAAGTGTAAGCAAAAGAAGTGGAAAAGGAACCATTGGAACGGAAGATAAGGCTAAGGTGGTTGGTCCCAAGCCCGGTGGAGAGGATCAAGTCGCGAATCTTAATGATGGAGTTCCAAGTGTGGTTATGATCGGAAGAAGCCTGATAGCTCCAGATCGTACATAGTATTTTTTTATTCAGATAGATAACAAGATGTCCTTCTATATATGATTTTTGCATTGATCTAAGTTATTGCCAAGTCACATGACCACCTCTGAGGATGAAAGTGTGAAGAGATGAAATGAACTGAATGGAAGTTCTATATTGAATGGAAAAACGGATTTTATATATATATATATATATATATATATATATATATATATATATATATATATATATATATATATATATATAAAAGCATAGGTAGTCTGTTTGGGTTGTTTCCATTTATGCTTTGTTACAAAATATTCCCTTCCATTCTATATATTTGCTACATATATCATATACCCCTCCCCCCCTCCCCCCGAAGCTGGACAGGGATAACAAGGACAAGCTTGCTAGTGAGAAACAAGTGTTGTTGTTCACCTAAAGGTTTGGTGAAAATGTCAGCAAGTTGCATGGAAAAGGGAACGTGAGCAGTCGATATGAAATCTTTCTGGACTTCATCCCTAACAAAAGTGACAATCGATGCGTAAGTGTTTGGTTCTTTCATGGAAGAACGGATTAGCAACAAGATGGTAGGCTACTTTGTTGTTACAATAGAGAACAAATGGTCAAGGTAGAGTGACAAGAAGATCCATCAAGCCATCAAGCCAAATGACTTCATTGGTAGTCATTGACATGGCACAATACTCACTCTTAGTAGTGGATTTACTAACGATCCGTTGTTTCTTTGTCTTCCAGGACACAAGTGACTTGCCAAGGAAGAGGCAATAACTAGTGATCGATCGACATGTGAAAGGACAGGATCCCCAATCAGCATCACTATAGGCGGTAAGTGAGAGGACATATTGCTTGGAATAAGTAAGAGTATATTCCATGGTACTTTTGAGGTATCTTAAGAGATAGGTGGCAGCATGCCAATGAGGAAGACGAGGTGAAGCAAGAAACTGGCTAAGTTGTTGAACGGTATAAGCAATATCTGGGTAAGTGAAAGAGAGATATTAGAAATGACCAACAAGGCGTCTATAAGAATCAGGTTGAGGAAGCATATCACTAGAGTTTGGAGAAAGATGAGTATTACGTTGCATGGGAAATCTAGTAGCCTTGCAAGTGAGCATTTGAGAGTCAAGAAGGATATCATAAATGTACTTCCATTGATTGATAAGGAGACCTGAATTATCTGTAGTAATTTACATGCCCAAAAAGAAGTGTGCAAGACCAAGATCTTTGATGGTGAAGGCTTGATCAAGAGCAACTTTGAGAGAGGCAATTTCAGATGGAATGCCACTAGTTATAAGGACGTCGTCAACATAGACTAGAACGACGGTGATGCCCAAGGAGGAGTGCTTGACAAACAAAGAGTAATCTTGATGATATTGAATATAAATAAGTTGGAGAAGTAACTTGGTGAACTCAATATTCCATTGACGACTTGCTAGCTTAAGGCCATAGAGTGATTTCTGTAGGCAACAAACGTGACCAGGAGGAGCCTTTTTATAACCATGGGGAGGCAGCATGAGCACTTCTTCATCAAGGAAGTCATGACGGAAAGCATTGTTAATATCTAATTGATGCAATGGCCGGTCACAAGCAGCTGCTAGAGCCAAGACAACACGAATGGTTGCAAACTTGGCAATAGAAGAAAATGTGTACTTATAGTCCTTTGTCTTTAATTTGGTTATATCCCTTGGCAACCAAACGTGCTTTATGACATTCAACCGTGAAATTAGGTCGATACTTAAGTTCATAAATCCATTTTGAACCGATGGCCATTTTGTCTAGAGCTAAGGGAAGAATATTCCAATTGTCATTAAGCTCAAGAGCTTAAAGCTCTTTGGTCATAACATCAACCCACGGAGAGGAGTCTTTTGCATGTAGATAGCTGGACGGCTCAAAGGATTGAATGACGTTGTAAAGAGCAAGAATTCACTCATTGGAATGAGATGAGAGGTTAAACTAGTCAAGGGAAGATAAGGAATTACAAGTGTAATCTTGGAGGTAAGTAGGTTGATTAATAGTGCGAGATGGTTGAGAAGAAGATGGTAAGGGAGGTGGTAAGGAGGGTGGAGATATAATTAAAGGAGAAGATGGAATAATTAAGGAAGAAGTGGTAGGACATGTAAAGGAAACTAGTATAGGAGGAGCAAAGGAGTCATTAGCGGAAGGAGAAGAATGTGTATGCATGGGAGGAGGAGGAGGAGGAGGAGGAGGAGGAGAAAGTATGTTGGACGAAATTATAAGAGGATCAATGTCTGGTGCATGAGAGACTAAAGGTAAGGTGAAAGGAGACAAAAGCAACGACAACTAATGGCACGTAGATGATCATAGGTTGGTTTGATATTGTGTAAGGGCTCAAATGGTGACTTCCATGCCAGCACTAGAGATAGCATGATATTTATCAAATAAGTTGCAATGAGGATACATGCAGTCTCCCCAGAAAGTGAAGTGGTAACTGAGCATGAAGTCGTAGAGCATGATCAATTTCAAGCAGGTGGCGATGCTTGCGTTCAACCTTGGCATTTTGTTGAGGGACATAGGGGGTGGATCGTCGATAAACAATAACATAAGTAAGGTAAAAATCTTGGAGTTGATGTTGCAAGAACTCAACTCCATTGTTGGATCTAAAAGTCTGTATAGTAGTATGGAATTAATTCTTCACATATGCTAGGAAATCCATAAGAAGCATGTGTACCTGTTGCATACTAGACATGAGAAAGGTCCAAGTGCAACGAGTAAAGTCATCTACGTACGATGGTTAGAAAGTATCTAGCATCACATAATGCAAGGGTATGATATGGCCCCATATGTCAACATGCATTAAACTGAAAGCAGATTTAGCATGTGAAGTACTTGGAGAAAAAGGTAATCGATGTTGATTGGCCAAAAATACAAGCGTGACAGTCCTTTGTTTGTAATTTGGAAGTAAGGCAAACATCAACATGATGAAGTTTGGACAAAATGAATGACCTAATCGTTCATGAAAGAAGGTCATATCACAAGATTTATTAACAGATATAGCACAAGTGAGATTCTGGAGAGTAAATACAAATTTGTACAGATTGCATTCATTGTAACTAGTGGCAATGAGAGATTCATTAGTATGGGCCTACAAAATTAATAGATGTAGGTGACTGCTTGTGCATCTTTAATTTTAGCACCTCTTGATAAACGACATTGACAACAGATGGATCCAGAGAAGATGAAGAAGTAGGAGGATCTGAAATCTCCAGAGGATTATTACCAACTACAACTTCCAAATTATTAGTAGATCGAGAAGCTTGAGTGTTAACATCATCATTAACACCTAAAAATTTGTCATCCTTGGCCTTAAACTCCTTGTACCAGTCAGGAACACTTGTGTGTTTAAAACAAGATTGTCGCAGATACCCCTTCTCTTTGCAATAAGAACACAATCTATCAAGTTTATCCTTCTTAAAATCCTTCCTGCTGCCATCAGCTTGTCTATAAGGAACATATCTAGATATAGTAAGAATATCATGTGCTGGAGATATATGAAAAGTAAGTTCCTTCTGTTTTCTACTTGAAGAATCATGTGAATAACTCTAATCTCAGTAGGCAGAGTTTCAAGAGATAAAATATGGCTACGAATGTGCTTATATTATTCATTAAATCCCATAAGGAACTGTATGACACGTAAAAGGCTCCTCCTATTTGATAGTTGGAAGAATTTACATTGTAGGCCTTTTACACCATGAAGTTGAAAATTAGGGCCTCCCAATTTGTAATTTATATAATGGGCTCCTATATAGTAGATGAAATCAGAAAAAGTACAAAAAAGTGACAGTCATTGATTTGATTGGTGACAATGTTGATGGACATTTTACATGGAATTTATGCCCAATAAATTCAACCCCTTTTTCTTCCCTATTTATAAACTCATGTCCCTTCTTCTTCCCTTCAAACGCAGGTCCTTTCTTCTTTCATAGCTCAAATTCTTCCAAACGCATGTCCTTTCTTCTTCTCTTCACCGGAATCTGGAAGCAGTCCCCTGTTTTATTTCTGGGTAAGCAACAACGTTTGTTTTTGGGTAAGCAATACCCAAAACTGCATACCCAAACTGCACACGCATATACTCAATAAGCAATACAAAAAAATGCATATCAATCACTCAATAAGCAATCCCCAAAAATGCATACCCAAAAAATGCATAACCAAAAATATGTATATCAATCACTCAATAAGCAATATTCAAAACTGCACACACATATACTCAAAAATGCATACCCAAACCGCACACATATACTCAAAAATGCATACCCAAACCGCACACATATACTTAATAAGTGTTACGCTAGAAATGTACGACACAAATTCAAGGCAAGAGTGCCAAGAACTTGTTCGCCCAAAACAAGCACACACAAAGTCTTAAATTTATAACTCGGTCTAATCTCCTAAACTACCTAGCGAAACCCGCAGTGTACGGATCATTATGTATGAAGGAAAGTATTCCCAGGTCGAACACAAGACTGAGGTGAAATCAACTCATTCAATGATCAAAGATAGTGCAAATCTAAACTAAGATGAGATGAGGAATAAAGAAAGTGCAAAACACAATGTTTTTGGTTGGTTTTGGGTGATCAAACAAGGATCACAAAATATGCAAATCAATCAAGCAATCAAACACACAAACACAAAGATAAAAGATAAGAGGTAAGAAGTGAGGATTCTAGAGATTCGGAAATCCGATTATGACAATGGACTCATGCTTCTAAAGATCAAAGGAAAGCTGCGGTTGTTCGGAGTTGGGTGTTTCTCCAATGGGAGCAATTACCGGGTAAGTCTCATGCTCTACTAGTCTCGAACCTAAGGTCCTATTATCGGGTAAGTCTCAAGGAACCTAAGGACGGGAATTCTACACAAACCGGCCACTACCTAAGGGTCAAACCCCTCCTTACCGGGTAAGTCTCGAAAAAGGTAAGTCTTAGGTAACGATCCTAGAACACTCAATCCAATAACGGCTTTTTTGACTCACTACTACCTAGAGTTCATCATCTTAGGTATCTAAGAGAGAAAATTACCGGGTAAGTCTCATTCCTCAAATAGGTTGCTAACAATAGGTCACCCTAAGCTAGATTAGCCTCAAAAAACACTAGGATTTCAACACATCTACATCCAAACATCCAGATTCATCAATACAAGCACAACAGAGAAAATCACCGGTGGATCATAGAAACTAAGGCCGTGGAATCATGAAGAACAGGACGTGATTCTACACTGAGTTGGGGTTTCGAACACAAATCGATCCTAAGCTAACAGGGAAGTCCATACAATCATAGTCCAAAGCATAAACATCATTCTTTCACCCTAGAATCACAACTATTCAGCCAACAACATACATTTCAAGATCAAACTTCACAAATAGAGCATGCTTGCAAGTCATGGCTAGATAATGAATAATAATCCAAAGAAAAGACATTACAAGCTAGAATAGAAGTTACCAAGTCTTACAAAGGCTTCAAGAGCTGCTCCAAGTTATCAACAAAGGAAACCTCATTGAAAACCACTCAAATCTCACTACAACTAAAATCTATACTAATCTCTCCCAAGAACACCCACAAGGGTGCTTGGAAGAGAAGCTCCAATGGAGGAGTGTTTTTTGGGGAAGAAGATAGGTCAAAAAGGGATGGGAGATGATCCCCAAATACAACCTGCAACATCACATAAATACCCCTCCAATAAGCAAAGGTCGGGCAAAGAGATCGTGGGACACGTGTCAAAGTGGTCCAGAAAGAAACCACGGGCGTGGTTCCGGCCATTGGACCTTGGAATTCTCTGTTCAGACCTTTTGGATCATTAAGCCATGAGTTGGTGCAAGGCATGAACCAACAAGGTTCTATGTGTTCTCGTTTGCTCCTATCTTGCTCCTTAATGAGTCCGGAAGTGTGCCACCGCGAGGAATGATCATCGAATGTATCGATTAAGTCCAAAAGCTCCCCATAATACTTACTAAACCGACAAAAGTTCGTGTAGACGTCTATTTCGACAATATGAACGTCATGAACTAATGCGGAAACATGCATGAATGGAAGGAAAAACTATCTAAAAGAGTGCCTAAATTAGTGTCATAAATCGTGTCATCAATAAGCAATACCCAAAAAATACATATCAATCACTTAATAAGCAATACCCAAAAATGCA
Source organism: Fagopyrum esculentum (assembly GCA_033239045.1). NCBI lineage: Eukaryota > Viridiplantae > Streptophyta > Magnoliopsida > Caryophyllales > Polygonaceae > Fagopyrum > Fagopyrum esculentum. The sequence goes on along the minus strand of BSUD01000002.1, from coordinate 155,455,485 downwards.
TACCCAAAAAAATGCATATCAATCACTCAATAAGCAAATACCCAAAACTGCACACACATATACTCAAAAATGCATACCCAAACTGCACACACATATACTCAATAATCAATACCCAAAAAAACCTATCTTCAATAACAAATACATTCCCCAAACAACAAAAGCATATCTTCAATAATGCATACTCAAAATGCACACACATAGACTCAATTTAAAACAATACCCAAAAAATACAAACATTAAGTAATCAATCTCTTTCATAATACATACTCAAACTGCACACACAAAATCAGACACATACCCACTACTACTACTTACTAAAACGAATCAAATGCATACCAAAAATCTAGTAGAAATAGCTTACCCAAAAAATACAGATCTGGTTCCCGGCAACGACAAAGCATACAAAGGTGAGAGAGAGGAGGGTTAATGACGGAACGTCGATCAGACAGGGGCTCCGGCGCCGAAAACCAGTGACGTAGCCCCTCCTCGTGTCAACCTTGACGGCGAAACCCTAGATCTCTCGCTCGCCATTCTCCCACTCGAAGGAAACCCTAGATCTCTCGCTCACCCTTCGATGTCGGCTTGGTGGCCAAATGTCCTGGCGGCGAAACAGTGCTCCCTGTCGTTGAAACTCTGGCGGATCTCCGTTTCACCCTCTATTTCTCCTTCCTCTCTTTTGTTCCTTTCTAGATCTGTTTTCTCTCTCTTTATAGAGCAAATGAATGTTTTCTCTTTCTCCTTTGCAAATAATACCAACAGTCATTCAAAATTCAATTTTTTTTGGCACCCCATCCATCCATCTTTTCTTTGCAACCCACAAATACACCTATTAATTTTTTTGCAGGCCTAAATTATACTAGGAGCCCACTTTGCAAAAGTAAAATTGTAGGAGCCCTATTTCCCTCATTATTTGTTGATAGTTTCTTAAGGATATCACAAGTACAGTGAGAAATTCCTCAACATAGACAAGAAGGAATGGCATCAATATGCAGTATTCCGTCTCATAGTGTCTTCATTTTTCCATAATAGATTGTAACCATTGCATTATCTTGCTTTAGAGAGGCTAGATCTTTATGGATCTGATAAACTAAAGGAGCATTAGATACCTCAAAATGCTCCACGATATCCTTCCAAAGCTCCATTGTAGATTCAACATAGGTGAACATTTTGGCAATCTCTAATTTCATGGAATGCAAGATCCAACAACGTATCATGTAATCAACTCGAATCCACCTTATGAGATGGTCACCATCTCCAAATGCAGGTTTCACACATGTTCCATCAATAACACCTACCCTTTGCTTGGCTTCAAGGGCCATACGTATGCTCCTTCTCCAAGAAGTGAAATTCGATCCGTTGAATAAGATCGATACCAACAGCATTTCAGGTTTGTCCGAACTGGACAAGTACAAAGGATCATTGACATTAACAATGGTGTTGTGATCCAGATTCGGATTAGGTGAAAGAGGATTTGGTTTTGGCTCTTTGCTGGTAGCCATGGAACATATGCGAAAAGAAGTGTGTAATGTAGGGAATAAGTTATGGATAAATGGAAAGGTTTACTTCGAAAAATTGAGAATCAGTATCCATGGCTCTAATACCATGTGAAGAGATGAAATGAACTGAATGGAAATTCTATAATGAATGCAAAAACGGATTATATGTATATATACACAAGAATAGGTAGTTTGTTAGGGTTGTTAGCGTTTTGGCTTTATTGCAAAACATTCCCTCTTATCTATATATTTGCTACATGTATCCTATATTAAGCTCTCTTCTTTAATCCTAAAACCTATCGGCGCTACTCCTCACATGAAATTCTACATTTGAAAGAGAAAACATATAGAGAAAGAGAAAGTTCACAAGATCTGAGATAAGTGCTTCGCAAAAAACTTTCCGGTCCTCTGCATTTGAACTTCGTTTCATTGGAAGCTTAGTTGCAATTCTTTGGTGTATAAAGACGTTTTTTTACATCATCCTCCTCCTCTTACTTCTTCTTTATAGTTTATGGGAGATCTTTTACAGTTTGTATCTTTCTTTGCTTTTCTTGTAAACTTTGTTCATACTGTAATTACTCCAAATATAAAAATAAAAAAATTTGCGACGAACTTTGTGATGGCAACCGTTTGGCGTTGCTACTATTTTTTTTACGACCGCAGAGTGACAGCCTAATTCTTGCAGTTATTGTTATATATTTTTTGACGGCACAATTGCACTATTGACGTGTTTCTTGCGACGGAACAATGACGACAAGCAATGTCATTACAAAAGGTGTTCCGTTTTTGCGATGGTAATTTACAAAAACACATCATTTGTGACGGAGCACGATAACAATTGAGGCCGTTGCAAAAGGCGTGCAAGTTTGTGCCGGCGATTCATGCCGTTACAAAAAACATTTCTTTACGATGCACAACGCCGACAGTTTATGCCTTCATAAAATGTGTGTTTTCTTTTACGTCAATTGGTGCCATCGCAAAATTGTGTTTTTGTTACTTAGTGCTGTCATTGTTGAAGTATTGTTTGCGAAGCTAATGTTTATGGTGTTTGAGATACGCCGAATTGCCGATCCAAATAAAATAAAATTTTGAAACAAGGTATGATTAGGTTCCACTCGATGTAGCTTATTCTTTTTTTCGACTCTCGCCTTCTCCCTCTCAATTTCTACGTTGTCTTATACCTGTTGGACTAATTAAACTTTGTGTATTCATTTGATGATACACAATATTAATGCACAATTTCAACTACACAATATTAATACATAATTTCAAATACACAATGTTAATAAATAAAAGACTTGTGTAATCAACCATTGTGTAAATGACTCGAGCATACATAATGTACATACTGACGTGTGATATGGACAAAAAATACACTTTATTTCTAAAATTTAACCGTTATGTACACATTTCCAATTAATATGTATTTATCACGCAATCACAAACAAAACTCGACACATTAATATGTACATATGTATACATATTCCATACTCAACAAGTATTGATTACTGCACATACATATTATTCAGGAAAGAAATTCAGTGAAAGGTATTTCGTACACAAGCTTTTTGGTTACACAAGTCTTTTTATTTATTAACATTGTGTATTTGAAATTATGTATTAATATTATGTAATTGAAACTGTGTATTAATATTGTGTATCATCAAAAGAATACACAAAGTTTAATTAGTCTAACTGATATAAAGGTGGGAGGGAGGGCCAACTCATTCAGAGTTCGATTCCTCCAGATTTTACGTGATTATCTATTTAATCTTTTTCATAATAATTTAGGGTGTCTACTTTGTTAATAGAAAACAAAAGGTACCTACTTTATACACAAATATACATAAACTATCTACTTAACCAACTAATCCAAAAAATAAAATATGTATACATACTAGAAACTACAAAGCTTCTGATCTAAAATAAGATTAAAGTTTAAAACCTGAAACAAAAATAAATAATAAAAATAAAATAAAAGTCCTGCTCGGGGCAGATCACCGCTGTGGCCCTTTCCCCTACCCATTCAGAGATTAGACAGAAGGATCCCATTTAATACAAGTCCTGCTCAGGAGACCGTATAATATTACAACCTTTGACCGTATAATAATCAAGTATTGTCAGTAATTTAAATTACTTTCATTTTAAAAATTCGTAAAATAAAGTAAAATGTGTTTTATCAGTGGTTAATTCAGCACTAGATTTACAAAAACTTTCTTTACCATCTCTTGATTCCACAAAGTAAAAGCATTAAAAGTTTGATAACTAAGAAAACGATTTTATGGTTGAAATTACTTTCATTTTTCGCGATAACTTCCCCTATTTAAATGAGAGATATTTATGTAGAATGAATCTCCTCATTTTCAATGGATGAGTTATATTGTGAAATTTGATTAACGTTTAGGGAGTTGATAGGTTAAAATCTTTGGATACTTGAAATAAAGAAAGATATTGATCTTTGTGATATTTCATGCCGTTATAGATGTGGAAACCATGTAGAGACACATGGCATACATGGCACTAGCTGATGGAAAGGAGATTAACTAAATAAGAAGACAACATTGGTTCTTGTAGAGGACGTGGAAACCATGCACACATGCCAGCTCAACCCATACAAGAATTCATGCACATATTGAATGAGGAAGTTAGTGAGATGCATGGTAGCATGCCGCACACATTGAATACTCCCATGCATTGATAAGTCCGACACTTTCAGCCCTACTATGCACTACAACATTTAGAAGCATTCATAGCGTTTGAAAAACGCTATGATATACATTAGTAGCGTTTTTATAAACGCTATGACAGAGCCCGCTATAATAGGGTCACAGCTTTTCATAGCGTTTGTGCAAACGCTATGAAAAAGTGGACCTATTATAGCGTTTGCAGAAACGCTATGGAAAAGTAACCAATAATAGCGTTTGTGCAAACGCTATGAAAAAGTGGACCTATTATAGCGTTTGATAAACGCTGTAAAAGCGTGGACCTATTATAGCGTTTGCGCAAACGTTATAAAAGAGTGGAACTATTATAGCATTTGAGGAAACGCTATGGAAAAGTAACCAATAATAGCGTTTGTGAAAACGCTATGAAAAAGTGAACCTATTATAGCGTTTGATGTAACGCTATGGAAAAGTAGACCTATTAATAGTGTTTCCTCAAATGCTATGAAAATAATGTCATTTATAGTGTTTTATAAACGATATAGATACCAATAATAGTGTTTTTGATAAACGCTATAAAAGCTAACAATAGAGTTTTCTATAAATGGTATAGAAACTGAATGACGACATGAGACAAAAACCACATTATTTCATTTTTAAGATTTAAAATGATACAAAAAATGAGTTGTTTAAAATAATTGTTTACCAAGAGAACATAGTTTGACAATACTAATCTAAAATGGATAAACCATCTAACTAGCGAGGGATGCTTAGAAACAAGCCGATGAGGAGATCAATGAAACTTGTTGAGGATGCTCTCAAAGAAACTGAGGGTGAAGCGAGAAAATCCAAGTTCGTGATATGAGATTTCCTTAATAGAGTGTCCAAACTTGTTGAGGATGCTCTAATAGTGCTAATTAATGAGCTCTTTCCTTAATCATTCACCGGTGCAGCCTAATGCATATGCATTCACCCCGACCCTTATGAACTCCTGCACCCTCAACACAACATCCAACATCACATTTCAAATACCTGAACAGAAAAAACAAAGATGACTTGGCAGGACCTTATTTCAGATACCTGAACTGAAAAAACAAAGATGACTTGGCATGACCTTAAGGTTGTCATTGCCACCGCGCTCAATTGCATTTCGGTAACGCCTCAATAAGTTGATTGCTATGTTTGTAGACGACCGATACTCATCATCTGTTGAACCTATCACATCATACTGGCACTGCAAAATGCACATAAATGAGCATCCCAAAAACTACTATTTTGCCAATAACAGAGGCATGTTACCAACCAGCCGTCTCTTTTAGTACTTAAAAAGTTGTGTCAAACGGTAAAAACATATTTAGTTTGGATCGAAGTGAGAATATATTCAATTATGGTTCAAAAAGAATTAACTATATTTGAAATAAATATTTGTATTGTGAGGTCAGTTTCTCTAACTAACTCATGCTTACAATGTACGCTCGATGACGAGTAGACCTGAAAAAAGGTATTAATTGACCATGTGATGTGGTTAATTAATACCTTACACAAGATCTGACGTGGACATGCTCCTCACCTATCTTCATCTTAATCATTCCTGTTGATGCATGAACTTCCCTCAGTCAACCTACGCTTCCATCTCATTTCGGTCCAAATCGTCTTAAATTTTCCTAGGCCGAGTGTTCGGTCCTTGCCCTTCCACTATCCCCTAACCACAGTGCACAACATAAATGAATGTAGCCTTTGATATCAGTAAGTCTTCGTAAAACCATTAATCAAGATTCTAGGAAATGAAAATGATTTCAAGAGAAAGAGAACTAACGAGTTGTGTTATGTGTATAAATATGACAGGGCACAAATATTTGGGTGGCTACCTGTCATAGACTTGATTGTACAAAACTAAAACGTCTGTCAAAGCCCAATACACCAAATTTATACATTCAAATATCATATAACTTGAAAAAGGTCTTCACTTTCACTTCCTAACATAACAAGGACATGATATACATATACAGTTGATAGTAGAGTACACAGATCATGCACTTCAACATGCCCATGAAACCCGAAAATTGTGGTTCATGTTGTTAAATTCTTTACATGGATACTTATGTACTTGAGATTCCACAGATCATTAAGTGGACGAAAGCATTTCAGTTTTGCCAGAATTCTGTCTTTCCATTTAAAAATTTGCAAGTCAAACAACATCATTCCAAATTTGCTCCATAACCACAAACTGAATTCCATTAAAATTGTAAGAGCATCTTTCATTATAAAAAAAATCCATTACAAGTATGTAGCAATAAATCTAGAAATATTATAACCTAGTTCAAAATAAAAAACGATCGGACATAATACAACACCGGGTTTAAATTACTGGCAAGCTTGTACCAGAAAGAAACTGGCAAGATATTACATCACAAGGATGTCCTCAATGCCATCAAATGAAATCAGTAAATGAAATGACATTGGAATAGGTAATGAAAACATGCATATTATTGATCATTGGGTTTATAAAATATAGACCGAAACCGCTTACATGCTCAATAAGTGAAAAAAGACATCCAAGGCAGTAGGTCACTTTTGAATTTTTGGAGGAGCACATTAGAAGTCATTTTTAGCAAGGATTCTTTACGTGAGAATACCTACAGAACATGAACAAAAGACAAATTAAAACAACATTTTACAATAGATGCTTGGATTAAATCAACGTGTATCCCAGGTACTTGGCAATAATGTTATCACACGCAATCTAAAAAACTTTATCGAGAACTTTTTCGGTAAGGAGTCTGATACATCTAAATAAAGGCTAAAGCAAGTCTCTTTCATAGAATTCAGATATCCAACATAATTATAAAAAATGTATTACCAGATACATTCAATAAGAAAACAAGTTGCATCATATGATAAAGTTCAACATCTAAGATCCTAGTCATCAAAACATTATAATAGAACACAAAACTTGATTCCATGTCAGCTGATTTCAACTTATTTGCCATTCAGATTGTGCTCCTTTTTTGTACAAAAGCTCAATATTTTTATGCTTTCCAGTTTGTAGATTAGTCTAACTACAAAAAACTAGCTCAAAAAAAGTACTCCCTTAAGAGGACACAAAGGAAACCTCGGTTTTAAACTAGCCATAAACGTCAACTTGAACCTTCTTCTTTTACCCCTGAGAGTACTCAAAATTAGCAAAACAAAGACATTATATTCATAGAGTGTCCAAACCTGAATGACTGGAGAGGATGCACTCAAAGAGCTTATTGAATGAGGGTAGTTTGATGGAGTGTCCAAACTTGTAACATTGGGTATGCAAAACAAAGATCGCCCTCTTTATAGACCTATAATTTACATTATTACAATTGCAGAAAATCCAAGTTCGTAATATGGGCTAACATTCTAGGTCTTAATAGTGAACTAGTAATGTGTTAAGCCTAAAAATCGAATCAGAATCCAAGGTCTTAATCAAGAACCCTAAATTAAATGAACCCTACGACTAAGACAAAGATTGATCCTAGCATAAAAAACACCTTCTATTTCATCCTACAGTATTGTCAAATGATCCAATTGATCAAATTGAAGAGCTTGAAACATATAACAGGACGCACAACAAACAAAAGCTGAACCAAATATGACAAAAAATTTCAACTTAGACAACAACATAGAGCTAAATTAGTAAAATTAAAGCAGACGATGCATCATTCACAAAACGCTTTCAAAGCACAACAACTCAATGAAATGCCCATAAGAAAGAATAATCATCCGCACCAAAATCGAAAAATTTACGCACGAGAGACGGAACTTACAAAAACTCGGGAAGAAGACGACAGAAGAGGATGGATGTGGGAAAGGAATTCATTCGGCCAAGGAACCTCCAGTGAACAATGTCAAAGGTCTTACTAACTAGAAAATTCATTTTTAATATAAAATCCTTAGAATATTGTTCAATTAAAAAGATATGCTATTGTATTCTGATCATCAAATTATGAAAAAATGGCAAAAAGGTTGGTTAAAGACTTGAAACATATTCATACCCGGAAGTGATTGGATAAGCACTCAACTAGGAATGGAAAAACAAATTTATCTCATAAACTAATGATATTGGATCCCAAATGCTTCTAATTAAACAAACAACAATATATTTGCTGCAAATGGATGCAAATTCAGCAGGCAAATTCTACACCATAAACTGATGATATCATAATATTAAGCAACATAAACTAGCAAAAAGGTTGGTGAAAGACTTGAAAGAAGCTTCACAACAAGAAAAAGTCACAAAAGAAGCAGACATCAAAAATCCTAAGAAACTAGGAAAAATGGAGGGCGATTTTTAGATTAAGCAATATGTTTGCTGCAAATTGATGATATCAGAAGATTAAGCAACAAAATTCAGCACCATAATATCCACACCTTAACCAAGTAAAATCCCAAGAAAATGGAAGAATTTAGTGAATCCATAACAGATTGAGCAAAATCCTAAGAAACCAAGCAAAATGGAGGGCGATTTTTAGATACCCGTGTGAAAATGAAAACATATGAACCAATCCAACAAGCTTAATAGCAAGAAAAAGTCACAAAAGAAGCAGAAAAGGTCATGAAATAGTAACCAAGTTGACAATTTGATATTTTGTGCAGATAGTATGAAGAAAAGAGAACGTATAGATAGAAGTAGGCAAGAGAACACAAAAATAGAGAATGGAAAACATACTCAAATTAGATTGAAGTTTCTCCTCCTCTGATCTAATATCTTGTGATCTGATCTCGTCGAATGAGAGAGGTGAAATCGTCGATGACAGTGGATGTGAACCCTAGAGGCTGAAGGGAGTCATCGATGGCAGTGGCTGTGTAAAAGTTTGAAACCGAAGAGAGCAAGGAATGGGGTGCCGCGCGCTGTGAAGTTTCTGCTCCTCTGATATGATCTCATCGAATGGGAGAGGTGAATCTAACCTGCCAGTGGTTGTGAACCCTCGCGGATGAAGGGAATCTGTGGTTGTGTGAAAGTCTAAAATCGAAGATAGCACGGAATGGGGAGCCGCAGTGAACCCTCGCGGTTGAAGGGGAGAGATAGTAGAATCAAATAGCACCGAATTCAACATATGATACCTACAAAGGTTTTCCCAAAAATTATAGTTACAACACCAACATCCTCATCATATCATATCAATCAATTACTATACTAATGAAACAAAGTGAAGGCTAATTTACTTCGAAAAGACCCAAATTGTTTGAACAAACCCCAAACGAGTAAAAGATTAGAAAAAACATCAAATGATCGAGACCTTAGCACCGGCGGCTTGAAGTTGTTTCTTTGCTTCCTCGGCCTCTTCCTTAGAGATTCCTTAATTTGAATGTTTTTCGGCAAACCTTCAATTAATTCTTTTGCTTCCTTGAGAGCGAGATTCGTCAATGCCCTAACGGCCTTAATAGCCCCAACCCTGGCATTGTTAGGCACCTCCTCGATAACAACATCGAATTCAGTCTTCTCCTTAACAACCGGCGCCTCAACAGCGGCTCCAGGGGCAGCCACGGCGACGGCGGTAAGGGCGAAGGAGGCAACGAAGACGCCGAGCGTGTCCCGGAGCCAGTCGACGAGGACCCTGGCCTCCTCGAGAGTGAGATTGGATAGCTCGGACCCGAGCTTTTCGATCTTCTCCGGCACCTCTACGGCGGAAAGGGGGCGAACGTGGATAGCGCGGTGGGAGATTGTGGAGGTTTGGGGAAACTGGAGTCATTAGTCATTGATAAGGAAAAGAAGATAGGATAAGGAAAGAGAACATTTGAGCAATAGGGAAACGCAGGCTACTAAAGCGGAGAGATAGCGTTTTTACATGGCAGGGTAGCATAAAAAAAATTATAGACGCGCTTAACACTAAAGAAAAGGGCGGAATTTTTTTATTATATATTTAATAGCATTTTTTTTTGAAACGGAAACGCTATAAAAATACTGAATCATGTTATCTATAGCATTTACGCTATAAACGCTATCATTTAATGCTATAAAAACCTAGTTTTGTTGTAGTGATGACACCATGCACACATAAAGAAACTAGTGGAGTACAAGAAAACATGCACATGGTAGGTCACATGTGTACTTTGGATACTAAACAGCCAAGCACTTTTATAATTCCATAGATTTGAAAAAAAATCAATTTTTATGTTGCTATTTTAAATTACATTTTAATAAATAAGAATAAGGTGACATTTTTAACTCCCAATGAAAAAAAATCTAATTCATTTCTCATGTCATTGTTCATATATAAAATTAATCTATAGGGTGAATGTTTCTCATTTTCACTTTTCGCCCCTTTCATTTTTCTACGTGATATCAAAATTAAAACATAATAAAAATAAATTTGTAAAATTTTCATAAATAATAGTATATATATTAATTAGATTCGTTTTCGGTTGTTGAGTTGCAATCCAAGAGGTTAATATGTATGTAAGACATGGGTAGTGTGCTGGTAGAGTTGTTTGGATTATATCAGTGAGTTAGTTTTCACATGCTCTAGCTTTTTCTGTTTTTCTTATATGAATAAAGAAAGAAGCATAATTGCAGATGAGACTCTTCTATGTTTTAAGACTTGTCATTTTATGTAAACTTGGCAGGATTTGTACCTTAAAGACATTAAAGGATGAAATATCATAGTAATGAAAATTATGATACTCAGAAACTAGTGTGGGTGGTTGAGTTTTGAAATTTGACTCATCTAACAACAAGCCAATGAGAGAATTTGACATACTAGGCTTTTTTGAGTTTTTGTTTAAGAAAGTGTACCCCAAATTTTTTAAGGTAAAAATTATTAACCCTTCTATTAGAAAGAAAGAATAAATCATGTTTGTTATTTGTTATATAAGTACAATTTTTAATTACTGAATTTGTTTTCTTTTATTATTTTTCTTATTTATTTTTTATTGTCTTTTTTATTTTCTGGACTGAATTTCTCATACCGGAATTTCTCATACCAGAATTTTCATACCAGAAATTTCATACCAGCAATTATCATACGAAAAGTTCATACCAGAAATTTCATACCAGAATTTTTTCATACCATAAATTTCATACTAGAAATTATCATACGAAAAGTTCATACCAGAATTTTGTCATACCAGAATTTTCCCATACCAAAAATTGTCATACAAGATTTTTTACACCAGATTTTTATACCATAAAATTACATACCATAAAATTACATACCATAAATTTCTCATACCAGAATTTCTCATACCGGAATTTTCATACCAGAAATTATCATACCAGAAATTATCATATGAAAATTAGATACCAGAAATTAAATAGCATAAATTATATATCAGAAATTTGATACCAGAAATTAAATAACATAAATTATATACAAGAAATTTGATACCAGAAATTAAATACCATAAATTATATGCCAGAATATTAACATACCGGAATTTTAGCATACCGAAATTTCACATACCGGAATTTCACATACCGGAATTTTACATACCGGAATTTCACATACCGGAATTATTAAAAAAGATTAACTAATAAAACACCAAACTAAATGAGCCGATCAACTCACTAATTCAAATAAGAATACAATACAGAATTATTAAAAAACTCTCTTATGTACTCTTTCATCGTCAACACCCAAGAAATCCGGTTACGATATATCTGTATCTATCTACATAAGAAGATCATCAACCCACCCAAGATCCGGATCACCCGACCCGTTTGTAACACCCCAAATTTTATAACTTAGGGAGTTACTGGTTAGGACCGCACAGTGGGTCCCGACCTTAGTTTGACAACAACTTAACGAGATCTTACAATAAGGCACAGATAAGAAAAAAATCAGAAATCATAAAATAGTTCTTAATAATGCATGAATGTGACCTGATCGACTACAGCCGGAAAACGGAAGATAACAAAGTACGAAAGGAAACAATGTTCAACTGTAAAACCCACAAATGCAGAAACTGTAAAACGTCCTAAAGTACGACACCCCGGCTGACCACTACCATCTGGATCACTCGGCATCTGCTCTAACCTGTGTCAAGTCTAAACAACATATCAACAGTTAGCTAACTATCCAAATATAAGCAAAATGATAACAGCACACACACACGCAGAAACAAAAATAAACAAAACATCATGCTGGCACTCAACCAATTATTATCTATTATTTAAGTGATTCACATTATTCAATTTAAGTTGTGGCACGAGAATTATTATTAGTTCTCGCCTCCGTTTCTTATCCAACTGGTGTAGGTCTAGCTGACTTCCATTGGTAGCATCACTACAAACCATGTATGGACTAGTCCCGAAAGAAACCCCCAGCGCCCCGCGAGCTACTGAGCAGAATGCCACCGCCCGTTACTCTTAGGCCAAAATATAGGTCGGTAATTATATATCACAACCTATCTCTCTAACATTTCAATCACACACCACCATCATCATTTATACTCATATTTAGAAGTCAGCTAAGTAAGCCCAGAGGACTTACCTGTTATAACGCTCGACTCTTTATAAACCACTCGCTCTGTAAACTGTAACCACTCAGTTGTCTGTCAAAGGCGATAAGTGTATTAGCACACTCTCACGTAGATAGAAGTCTAAAACTTCTAAGATCAAATAAGGTATTAAGACGTACTAGTTACAATATTAGTTTTAGGGTAAAATGACCATTTTACCCTTGGTTCCGATTTTCTCGAAAACCTTAAAATTCATGTCTAAACTCCTATTTGAATTTCTAAATTTATATTCCAACTCCTAAAATTTTATTTGGTTCCAAACTGACATTTTTCCTATGTTTCTATTTTCCGGAAGAATCGTAAAGGTTTAACTTCGGCTCTAAATATAAAATTCTTAACAGCTTATAAAAATTCCGAATTTAATCTCTAGATCATCTATGAGGTTCTATCTAACCTTAGGAGAAAGAATTTCTCCAAACTGTTCAGCCAATATTTTTATAATAATTCACAAAGTTGGCTACTTCATTCAAAATTCCTATACTTAGCCAAAAACTTAAGTTTACCAAACTGCTCAACTACCTAACTTCGGGAGCTCATAACTTTCAATCCGACCGTTCATTTCTTCTCAAATTTTAATATGCTAAATTACATATAACCATCTACAACATATCCAAAATTCAACGGTGGATCTTTATCCAAATGTTCAATAATTGGCCGACAAGATAGGCCGTTTATGAGTCCAAAGCTGAAGGAATAAATGAATTACAGCAGCCCCCTTATTTCTATTGTTCATAATTGCAGCAGTCCTTTGTTCCTATCCTTATGTCTATACACTCAGCAGCTACACAAAGTCAACCTAACCCATGTTCAAGTCCGACTACAGTAGTTCATCATTCTAGCATTACGGAAATAGGGTACATACAAAAGTTTATAAAATAACCTTCTCCTTAGACTAATCGGAATACTATGCAGCTCCTTGTACCAACTTAATTCTTTACACCTAGAATACATGGGATTAAGCTGTGGAAGAGAGGGAATTTACCTTCTTCAGTTTGACGGTCCTGCGACGTCTACTCTCGTTTTCGAAGAAAGCTCGTATGTGCTTCTTAACCTAAGGATAGATGGAACGAAAATGAGACAAGCAGGAGAGGAGTCGGTAGAGAGAATAAGGTGAAGATGGGAGAATCAGATTGCTGCACTAACCTCTGGACGCGGCTGGCTACGTGCAGAAGTCGGTAAGGACTCGTTGCAGATTCCAATGGCTCTTGACGCTGCTGGGTGCGTGTGCAGAAGAGAAGGAACGGTTTGCTGTTGAACCGTAGACAGAAGAGACGGAACAAACGATTGTGGTTGTGGGCAAGGAATGAAACGTGTTTTCTGTAGATGAATCTGGACAGAATTAACGTGTGATTGTATGCTGAACAGAAGGTGAGTTTCCTTCCTAATTTCACGGTTGTTACCTAGGGATTTATGGCCAATTAATTGTTGTAGATCATTCTTCCAGCTGGCTTAAATTGTCGTGGGTATGCAGAAGGTAAAGGGCTACTCTTTCCTGGGCTGGAATAGGCGGGTTGCTGCTGTTGGGCTGAACGTGCATCTCAGCAGGACGGAACTAGGCTGCTATCTTGGGCTGCTGGCCACGAGTTGAAGAAGGTAAGGCAGGAGCTGGCTGAAGACGGGCAAGGCAGTGGGCTGGAGTAAGCAGCAGGCGCTACTGGGCTGCAGCAGCTGGGCTGGAGAAGGCACTGGCTGGCGTTGGGCTGAACGGGTTGCTGGCGTTGCTGGCGCTGGCTGTCAACAGCCTGTCTGGGCTTGTCACAGACTTGTCACAGCCTTGTCTGGCCTTGTCACAGACTCGTCACAACCTTGTCTGGCCTTGTCACAGCTTCGGCACAGCCTTGTCTGGACCTTGTCACAGCTTCGTCACAGACTTGTCCGGGCCTTGTCATATTCTAACTTAGGCTAAACTTATTATTTTATGTGAAGGTAAGCTACCTAAAACGATAAATTTTATAAAGATCCTATCATTTTATGTGAAGGGGAAGCTACATAAAATGATAAACTTTTAAAGGATTTTATCATTTTATGTGAAGGGGATCTACATAAAATGATAAATTTTATCATAATATGTCTAACTAAGTAGACGGATATGAATCAACTAATCGAGATCGGGTTTATAACAGAAAAAGACGGGATATTACATCAGTACCCCCTTAAAATAAGTTTCGTCCCGAAACTTAGAATAAGGTATCTACCCCAACCTTTCCCTTCAAGAGTTATATTCTAGCATGCAAACTAATCACGTCATCAAGCACATAAACATAATCAATCTTTTAAACATAGAATCACAGAAATCATATAAGGTATCGTCTCAGTACTAACCCGTCGGTACTGAGGTAGCGGCTAACTCCGCAAAGAACTCACGGTAATTACGTCTAATACTCTCCTCTGTCTCCCAAGTAGCCTCATCAGCTCCTCGTCTAGACCACTGAATCCTCAGCATCGGTATCTCCTTAGAACGCAGGCGCCTAATGCTACGTTCTAGGACGGCTACCGGGTACTCCACAAAAGTGTGGTCTGGCTCAACTATCAGATCCTCATGACTGATGATGTGTCTAGGATCCGGTATGTACTCTCGTAGATGGGATACATGAAAAACTAGGTGTACTCCCTCTAATCTCGGTGGCAGTGCTAGTCGGTAAGCAACCTCTCCGACTCTCTCTACGATCTCAAATGGGCCGACGTATCGGGGACTTAGCTTCCCCTTACTGCCGAAACGTCTAACTCCTCTCGTAGGTGACACCCTCAACCACACTTGTGCACCTACTCTAAACTCCAAAGGTCGACGTCTTTTGTCGGCGTAGGACTTTTGACGACTCTGAGCTGCTAACATCCTCTCCCGGACTAAGGCAATCCGGGCGATGTCGTCCTGTATCTGATCTGGTACTACTCCATCAGCCTTGCTAGGCTCATCCCAACATAGCGGTGTACGACATCTCCGCCAGTACAAAGCCTCATAAGGTGCCATCCCAATAGACGCGTGCCAACTGTTATTATATGAAAACTCTACTAGTGGGAGGTGATCTGGCCATACCTGTCCCCAATCTAGCACACATGCCCGCAACATGTCCTCTAATGTTTGGATGGTCCTCTCGGACTGACCGTCTGTCTGTGGGTGATAGGCAGTGGTAAAGTGAAGACTCGTCCCCAGAGCAGTATGTACCTGCTGCCAGAACCTCGAGGTAAAACGTCCATCCCTGTCGGAGACGATCGTCCTCGGTACTCCATGGAGTCTCACGATGTGTCTGGTGAACTCCTCTGCTAGACGACTTACTGGCCACATTTCCTTAATCGGAATGAAACGTGCGGTCTTCGTCAGACGGTCTACCACTACCCAAATGGCATCAAAACCTCTGCTGAGCCTCAATCCGGTAACAAAATCCATAGAAATATCTTCCCATTTCCAATGTGGTACTGGAAGTGGGTGGAGTTCTCCTCCGGATCTACGATGCTCAATCTTGACCTGCTGACAGGTCGCACACTGGGCTACATAGCGGGCCACATCGGGCTTCAAACCACCCCACCAGAAGGAATGTCTTACGTCCTTATACATCTTACTCGCTCCTGGATGTACGGAGTAAGGGGTAGCATGAGCCTCACCTAGTATCCTCTGTCTCAACTCACTGTCTGATGGCACACAGATACGGTCCTGCCGTCTCATCACTCCATCGGCACCGATAGTGAACTGAGGTGCCTCATCTCGTGACATCCGGTCTCGGATCCGGGTCAACATCGGACAGGTCTCCTGCTTCTGTCGGATCTCACTCAACAGGTCAGGAAGTAACTCTAAGGTGGCTAACTGATGAGCTGTATCGGGGAACTGGATCTCTACCTCCAACCAAGCTAAGTCTCTCTGTAACTGTGGATGTACTGTCAACCGAGCTATCGCCTTCTCCCGAGGCGTCTTCCGACTCAAAGCGTCAGCAACTACATTTGCCTTTCCGGGGTGGTAGAGAATCTCAAGGTCAAAATCCTTGATCAACTCTAGCCACCGCCTCTGGTGGTTATTCAACTCCCGCTGAGTGAATATGTACTTCAGACTCTTATGGTCTGTGAAGATCTGACAGGTCGCTCCATAGAGATAATGACGCCAGATTTTTAAGAGCGTGTACTACTGCTGCTAACTCCAGGTCATGAGTGGGGTAGTTCTCTTCATACGTCTTCAGCTGTCGAGACGCATATGCTATAACCTTACCCCTCTGCATCAAGACACACCCCAAGCCCAGCTTGGATGCGTCACTGTACACTACAAAGTCCTCTGTACCCTCAGGTTGTGCTAAGATCGGAGCAGACGTCAATCTCCTCTTCAGCTCTTCAAAACTCTGCTGACACGGCTCAGACCAGACGAACCGAGTAGTCTTCCTTAGGAGAGAAGTAAGTGGTCGGGCGATCAGGGAAAACCCTTCCACAAACCGACGGTAATACCCTGCCAATCCAAGGAAACTGCGAACCTCCTTAACATTCTTCGGAGGTTGCCAAGAGGACACTGACTCAATCTTCGCTGGGTCGACCTTAATCCCCTCAGCAGTCACTACGTGGCCTAGGAACGCCACCTCTGACATCCAGAACTCACACTTGGATAGCTTAGCATATAGCTGGCTATCCTGTAGAATCTGTAACACTGTCCTCAAGTGTCCGGCATGCTCCTCTCGACTTCTAGAGTAAACTAGAATGTCGTCGATGAAGACCACTACAAACTGGTCTAAGAAGTCGATGAAAATCCCATTCATCAACTCCATAAATACTGCTGGCGCATTAGTGAGCCCGAATGGCATCACTACAAACTCATAATGACCATACCTAGTCCGGAACGCCGTCTTAGGTATGTCCTGATCTCTCACCCTCAGCTGGTGATAACCCGATCTCAAATCTATCCTCGAGAACACTGACGCTCCATGCAGTTGGTCCAGCAGATCATCTATGCGAGGCAGTGGGTACTTATTCTTGATGGTGACCTTGTTCAGCTCCCTGTAGTCGATACACAGCCTCATCGATCCATCTTTCTTCTTCACAAATAACACTGGCGCGCCCCAGGGAGAAACACTAGGGCGTATGAAGCCCTTCTCTGCTAACTCCTCTAACTGATTCTTCAGCTCAAGCAGCTCTATCGGTGTCATGCGTCACGGGGCCTTCGAGATCAGTCTCGTGCCCGGCTTTAACTTAAAGTTAAAGTCAACTCTCCTTTGTAAATCTAGAAATTGACCACAACTTTTGCTCGAAAGAGCACCATCCGTCTCATTTGTGGGGAATGCTAAGTAACCTCTATCTGGATTGACGTAGGATCTAATCAACTCTTCTTACTCCTCTAGTTCTTCTAATACGACTTCATTTGTACTTACTATGATTTGTACCTTTTTCTTAGCCCGCAAGTAAACAACTTCTCACCACCATTCTCTTTATATCATTAATTATATAAGGGTCCTTTCTGACCGTCAACTCTTCCTTTACAATTTTAATTAGATTTACTGACTTGAATTATTCGGTATTACTTGCACTCGTATCGATTTGACTTTACAATTGTCGTATTTGATCTCTTTAAGGACTTCTCCACATGTCGATAGAATTCATTTGTAACCGTGTGTTTATTCTTCTTATATGTCAACCAGTCACTACTAGTTAACCCTCACATGTAAAGGCTCCGATAGTTACCATTTAGTCTATTGTTGACCTTCTACAAGATCATAGACTAACCTTTCTTCTATCTCTTTGAAGTTTGATTTACTTGGTGGAAATCTATCTCCTCCAACTTCTCGGTTTATACCCCTTTCGCTTCTTCTATAATTCACACTTCTCTTTCTCACTATAAGCCCACGATACTCTTTCCTATTTTAGCTGCATCATTCATCTGCCGTCAATGGACTCATCAGATTTCCCACGATAGCTCGTACATACATCTTCATGACTTCGTTTACTTCAGTCATCAACTGCTTGCGGTGCTCCTGTGTGAATCGTTGGTGTTGGTAACTTAAGTCCCATTGTGAGAGGGAAGTTATTACGGCCCTTGGGTATGCCACGATCATTTTCACACACTCTTGTTCCTGAGTTGGTGTTAGATTATAATGTTGCCTTTATAGTGATCCTTTGACTCCGCTTTCAAGATTCTATCATTTGGATATTTGTAACACCATCTTTCTTGTAACTCACTTGTCATATAGAAAGTCACTCTGCCTCCATACTTATGAATTCTACCCTCCACTTTCTGGCAATTCCATAAGCTTCAGTTGTGCGGCTCTTTAAGTCCTCATAGTTGGTTTGACGACATCTCTCTTCTTAACTCTTAGGTTATCAGTGTCTAGGTGGGACCCTCTTGATTAGGATGCCGACTTACCTTGCCAATAGTGGTCATATTCCTCCCTGTTTCTAACAACAACCTTCATATTTTGGTCTGTCGGTAAGCTTAAATTTAATATTTCTTGTTTGGATTGGTTCTAAACCTTACTTTGACTTTCATTACTATGACTGTTTTTGACGGTATCTACGTGGTTCGTATCGTCATTTTACACCACACTTGAAAGAACCTCTGTGATGTCGCTCCAAATCTGCATCATTGTCGACCATCCAATGCTTTTCCGAAACTACTCTCATGTATAATCTTCATTTGATCCTATTAAGTTAACTCGGGATCCCCTTCCTGCCATGGTCGTTGGTGTTGTCCTTCAGCCTTCACTTTTCCATCTCGACGTTCCTCAACCAATCGGAGGAGTTGTCTGCCATTCGTCTACCCTAATGCACATAAGATGTGCATACTAATCCTCACGTTGACACCCTTCAAAATCTACTTAGATGTGCCAACGGAGTGAGAAACTCCTTAATCTCTATTAAGGACATAATATATTATTATGATACTAACCTTCGACATAAGTTATCTATTGTACATGTCTTTATAAGCAGCTACTACATCAATATAACATTTCTAAATGTACTAAGCTGCCGAGATCCGCGGAGGTAGTGATGGTCGTCCGTACTTTCTATCCCAACGCGACTATGTATGCATTTAAAAACCAAAATCTTCTTTGGAAAACTCAGACTCCTTTCGGGTTCTGTTTATTTACTTATATGACCTTTTTAGAAGATTTCAAGTGCCATTGTTGCCAACCTAGAGCTCTGATACCATGTTGTAACACCCCAAATTTTATAACTTAGGGAGTTACTGGTTAGGACCGCACAGTGGGTCCCGACCTTAGTTTGACAACAACTTAACGAGATCTTACAACAAGGCACAAATAAGAAAAAATCAGAAATCATAAAATAGTTCTTAATAATGCATGAATGTGACCAGATCGACTACAGCCGGAAAATGGAAGATAACAAAGTACAAAAGGAAACAATGTTCAACTGTAAAACCCATAAATGCAGAAACTGTAAAACGTCCTAAAGTACGACACCCCGGCTGACCACTACCATCTGGATCACTCGGCATCTGCTCTAACCTGTGTCAAGTCTAAACAACATATCAACAGTTAGCTAACTATCCAAATATAAGCAAAATGATAACAGCACACACACGCAGAAACAAAAATAAACAAAACATCATGCTGGCACTCAACCAATTATTATCTATTATTTAAGTGATTCACATTATTCAATTTAAGTTGTGGCACGAGAATTATTATTAGTTCTCGCCTCCGTTTCTTATCCAACTGGTGTAGGTCTAGCTGACTTCCATTGGTAGCATCACTACAAACCATGTATGGACTAGTCCCGAAAGAAACCCCCAGCGCCCCGCGAGCTACTGAGCAGAATGCCACCGCCCGTTACTCTTAGGCCAAAATATAGGTTGGTAATTATATATCACTACCTATCTCTCTAACATTTCAATCACACACCACCATCATCATTTATACTCATATTTAGAAGTCAGCTAAGTAAGCCCAAAGGACTTACCTGTTATAACGCTCGACTCTTTATAAACCACTCGCTCTGTAAACTGTAACCACTCAGTTGTCTGTCAAAGGCGATAAGTGTATTAGCACACTCTCACGTAGATAGAAGTCTAAAACTTCTAAGATCAAATAAGGTATTAAGACGTACTAGTTACAGTATTAGTTTTAGGGTAAAATGACCATTTTACACTTGGTTCCGATTTTCTCGAAAACCTTAAAATTCATGTCTAAACTCCTATTTGAATTTCTAAATTTATATTCCAACTCCTAAAATTTTATTTGGTTCCAAACTGACATTTTTCCTATGTTTCTATTTTCCGGAAGAATCGTAAAGGTTTAACTTCGGCTCTAAATATAAAATTCTTAACAGCTTATAAAAATTCCGAATTAAATCTCTAGATCATCTATGAGGTTCTATCTAACCTTAGGAGAAAGAATTTCTCCAAACTGTTCAGCCAATATTTTTATAATAATTCACAAAGTTGGCTACTTCATTCAAAATTCCTATACTTAGCCAAAAACTTAAGTTTACCAAACTGCTCAACTACCTAACTTCGGGAGCTCATAACTTTCAATCCGACCGTTCATTTCTTCTCAAATTTTAATATGCTAAATTACATATAACCATCTACAACATATCCAAAATTCAACGGTGGATCTTTATCCAAATGTTCAATAATTGGCCGACAAGATAGGCCGTTTATGAGTCCAAAGCTGAAGGAATAAATGAATTACAGCAGCCCCCTTATTTCTATTGTTCATAATTGCAGCAGTCCTTTGTTCCTATCCTTATGTCTATACACTCAGCAGCTACACAAAGTCAACCTAACCCATGTTCAAGTCCGACTACAGCAGTTCATCATTCTAGCATTACGGAAATAGGGTACATACAAAAGTTTATAAAATAACCTTCTCCTTAGACTAATCGGAATACTATGCAGCTCCTTGTACCAACTTAATTCTTTACACCTAGAATACATGGGATTAAGCTGTGGAAGAGAGGGAATTTACCTTCTTCAGTTTGACGGTCCTGCGACGTCTACTCTCGTTTTCGAAGAAAGCTCGTATGTGCTTCTTAACCTAAGGATAGATGGAACGAAAATGAGACAAGCAGGAGAGGAGTCGGTAGAGAGAATAAGGTGAAGATGGGAGAATCAGATTGCTGCACTAACCTCTGGACGCGGCTGGCTACGTGCAGAAGTCGGTAAGGACTCGTTGCAGATTCCAATGGCTCTTGACGCTGCTGGGTGCGTGTGCAGAAGAGAAGGAACGGTTTGCTGTTGAACCGTAGACAGAAGAGACGGAACAAACGATTGTGGTTGTGGGCAAGGAATGAAACGTGTTTTCTGTAGATGAATCTGGACAGAATTAACGTGTGATTGTATGCTGAACAGAAGGTGAGTTTCCTTCCTAATTTCACGGCTGTTACCTAGGGATTTATGGCCAATTAATTGTTGTAGATCATTCTTCCAGCTGGCTTAAATTGTCGTGGGTATGCAGAAGGTAAAGGGCTGCTCTTTCCTGGGCTGGAATAGGCGGGTTGCTGCTGTTGGACTGAACGTGCATCTCAGCAGGACGGAACTAGGCTGCTATCTTGGGCTGCTGGCCACGAGTTGAAGAAGGTAAGGCAGGAGCTGGCTGAAGACGGGCAAGGCAGTGAGCTGGAGTAAGCAGCAGGCGCTACTGGGCTGCAGCAGCTGGGCTGGAGAAGGCACTGGCTGGCGCTGGGCTGAACGGGCTGCTGGCGTTGCTGGCGCTGGCTGTCAACAGCCTGTCTGGGCTTGTCACAGACTTGTCACAGCCTTGTCTGGCCTTGTCACAGACTCGTCACAGCCTTGTCTGGCCTTGTCACAGCTTCGGCACAGCCTTGTCTGGACCTTGTCACAGCTTCGTCACAGACTTGTCCGGGCCTTGTCATATTCTAACTTAGGCTAAACTTATTATTTTATGTGAAGGTAAGCTACCTAAAACGATAAATTTTATAAAGATCCTATCATTTTATGTGAAGGGGAAGCTACATAAAATGATAAACTTTTAAAGGATTTCATCATTTTATGTGAAGGGGATCTACATAAAATGATAAATTTTATCATAATATGTCTAACTAAGTAGACGGATATGAATCAACTAATCGAGATCGGGTTTATAACAGAAAAAGACGGAATAAAAATTCCGGATATTACACCGTTAATACTACTCAATCCATTATAGCTGGAATAAAGAGAAGCATCAACTGCATATTCACCAACACCACTAGCTTGCATACTCTCGGTCTTCAAGTACACCGGCGTCCGACGAATCGGGGTTGAAGACGACAGTAAAAGAAACGGATCTTCACCGCCACATTTATCATAAAAATCTACCCACAAGTTACCGTGTCCAGATCCACGGAGCATGGTGGCCGGAGAAGAAGGCGAAAGCGGCGGTGAGACGGTGATGGTGAGAGTATATCGTGGGATAAGCTAGAGCAGTGCAGCGTGGGGATAAGCTAGTGCAGTGCATGCACCAATGAGTTTCCACTGTAAAAAATAGAATTGGGGTATATTTACTAAATAGAAATCTAGAAAAAGCCTAATTAGTATACAATAAAATTAAAAAGCCTACTTACTAAATTAGCCCATTGAAATTTATGTAGATATATATTCTTAATCTAAACTTCGTCAAAAATGAAAATTCAGCAGGAATTCAAAAGAAATTTTAGGTAAAATGACTAATTATATCATTTATCACTATTAATCTATTAAAAGTATTTTTACATATACTCATTAAGTAAATATACCCTTAATAGAGTAATAGTGATAGTCAATTAAAGTGATAAAAATTAGAGGGGTATACAAAACAATAATCCATAAAAAGAGTATATTTCACCCAATTTTTAAAAAAATTATCTTGACCTTTTACGAACAACACCATAAGCTTTAATTTGTCAAAATCAAGCATAAATTATAAACTTTATTTGTTTTCGTTTCAGTTTTTCAGTTTTGTAGCAACATTCTCAAACACAACATTTTGATTTGTCAAAATCAAGCATAAATTATAAACTTTATTTGTTTTCGTTTCAGTTTTTTAGTTTTGTAGCAACATTCTCAAACACAACATTTGGTCACTAATTGTCTAAAAATGCGAACATATATTAAATGTTTTAAGGGAGCCGAAATCCCTTTGATTTTTGAGAGAATTGATGTAAATGAACTTTTTGTATTAGTAAGAGAAAGCAAATTGCTATTTTTTCTATGTCTAATTTAAAAGAATAATTTTTTAAAATTTAATTGGTAGTTTGTGGCTTTCTATTGCTGCTTGATAATGAACTAATTCAATCTCATGAGTTTTTAATCATTTATTTAAGTTTATAGATATATCCAAATTAATACTTTATTTCTAAAAACATAACACCCAAAATAATACACTTGAAATTCAATACCAAAAGCATAACATCCAAAATAGATACCCAAAATCTAATGCCTAAAATTCAATAACCCAATATCAATGTCCAAAACTTAATACCAAAACGCATAGCCAAATTTTGGAGTCTACTTTATTAATTATAATACAAAAACATATTTTATTACCTAACCGTCATTAGAGGTCAATTCCCCTTTTCACCCTTAATTTTCTTATACACTATTAATGTATATTAATATAAAAGCAGGATAGAGAAATTACCTAAAATTCATGCACACATTGAATGAGGAAGTTAGTGGGGTGCATGGTAGCATGCCGCATACGTTCAATACTCACCACCATGCATGGATAAGTCCGACACGTTCAGTCCTACTATGACACCATGCACAAATGAAAAAACTAGTGAGTACAGAAAAACATGCACATGGTAGGTGTCATGCTTTGGAAGACAAAGGTGGGTGCACCGGCCAAGAAGATCAGAAGCAAGTTCGTGCCCCTGATGGATGGAAGGAGGTGAAATTGAAGGGGTACACGAATTTAATTGAAATAGAAAATGACTTATTTGATCAAATTATTTCATGTAGTATTCAATAAGTTTTTCCTAATTAATTTAAAATTAATAAAATTTGTTATATATTTATTACTTACAAATAAATATTATCAAAGGAGCACAGTTGATGTTGTACTTATATCATTACTAATTTCTCTATTTTTAGAAGTAGACTTTTTCACAAATGCTCATGGATTCATTACAAGGTTGAATGGCGAAACCTGTATTCTAATATATGTGCACCATTTTATTGTTATTTTCTATTTTTAATAAATAGTTTTATAATTGCATAGAATTTTATTTTTTTTTTTTTTATATTGTACTTTTTACTACAGAAATATAATGAATACTCCCTAACTTGGTATTGCTTCAAATGTAGGCATAGTTACACGATGAACTGACATAACAATTATTTTGTTATTTTCACTACATGTGTATATTTTTTTAACATAATAGAAATTTACCTTTAACTTACAAGCATGGATAGCGAAATGTGTATCTAATATATGTGCATCATTTTATTGTTATTTTGTATTATTTTGTATGTATATTTTTATAATTCCATAGATTTGAAAAAAAAAACAATTTTTATGTTGTTAGTTTAAATACATGTGCGAGACACTAACACTAACTTAGAGTATAGTTTAAATTGCAGTTCAATAAATAAGAATAATTTTTGACTCCCAAAACAAATGAAATGAAAAAAATCTACTTTATTTTTCATATCATTGTTCATATATATAAAATTAATTTATAGGGTGAATGTTTTCTCATTTTCACTTTTCGTCCCTTTCGTTTTTCAAGGTGATATCAAAATTAAAGCATAATAAAAAATAAATTTAAATTTTTTTCGTAAACAACAGTGTATATATATATATTAATTAGATTCGTTTTCGTTTGTTGAGTTGCAATCAAAGAGGTTAATATGTATGTAAGACGTGTGGTATAAGTATACGACAGATGTAATGTATGTATACGTCCGTGATTTAGTTTTCACGTGCACTAGCTTTTTCTTTTTTTCCTATATGAATAAAGAAAGAAACATAACTGTAGATGAGACTCTTCTATGTTTTAAGACTTTTCATTTTATGATACTCAGAAACAAGTGTGGGTGGTCGAGTTTTCAAATTTGACTCGTTGAACAACAACCCAATCGAAATTTACGTGGATATATATTCTTAATCTAAACTTCGTCAAAAATTAAAATTTAGCAGGAATTCAAAAAAAAATTATAGGTAAAATGACTAACTATATTATCTACCACTCTTAATCTATTAAAAATATTTTTTACATAAACTCGTTAAGTAAATGTACCCTCAATAGAGTAATAGTGATAGTCAATTAAAGTAATAAAAATTAGAATAGTTTACAAAACAAAAGTTCATAAAAAAGAGTTCAATTCGCCCAATTTTTTAAAAATTATCTTGACCTTTCACGGACAACTCCACAAACCTTAATTTGTCAAAATCAAGCATAAATTATTAGCTTTATTTGTTTTCGTTTCAGTTTTTCAGTTTTGTAGCAATATTCTCAAACACAACGTTTGGTCACTAAATGTCTAAAAATACGAACATATATTCAATGTTTTAAGGGAGGCGAGATCCCTTTAGTTTTTGAGAGAATTGATGTAAATGGACTTTTTGTATTAGTCAGAGAAAGTAAATTGCTATTTTTCTGTTTTTAATTAAAAAAAATTATTATTTTTTAATTTAATTGGTAGTTCGTGGCTTTCTATTGCTGCTTGATAATGGATTAATTCAATCTCATGAGTTTTTAATCATTTATTTAAATAAATAAATATATCCAAATTATAATACTTTAATTCCAGAAACATAGTTCCCAAAATA
Organism: Fagopyrum esculentum; assembly: GCA_033239045.1. Lineage (NCBI taxonomy): Eukaryota > Viridiplantae > Streptophyta > Magnoliopsida > Caryophyllales > Polygonaceae > Fagopyrum > Fagopyrum esculentum. The sequence continues at coordinate 155,429,154 of BSUD01000002.1, read as the reverse complement.
TTCCACTTAAAACTCAAAGCCCAAAATCTAATGCATGTCCAAAACATAACACCAAAACGCAGCCAAATTTTGGAGTCTACCTAAAATTCATGCACACATTGAATGAGGAAGTCAGTAGGCTGCATGATGCACACGTTGAATACTCACCACCCATGCATGGATAAGTCCGACACGTTTATCCCCAACTATGACACCATGCACATATAAAGAAATTAGTGGAGTACAAAAAAACATGCACATGGTAGGTTGCATGCGTACTTTGGAAACTAAACAACCACGTAAGAGGAAGACAAAGGTGGGTGCATCGGCCAAGAAGATCATAAGCAAGTCCGTGCCCCTGACGGATGGAAGAAGATAAAATTGAAGAGGTACACAAATCTAATGAAAATAAAAAAATGACTTATTTGGTCAAATTCTTTTATGTAGTATTTAATGAAGTTTTTCCTACTTAATTTAATATTAATGAATATTTGTTATATATTTATTACTTACAAATGAATATTATCAAACGAGCACAATTGACGTTGTACTTATATAATACTAATTTCTCTATTTTCAGAAGTAGACTTTTTCACAAATGCTCATGGATTCATTACAAAGTTGAATCGCAAAACGTGTATTTTAATATATGTACACCAGTTTATTGTTATTTTTTTTATTTTTAATGAATAGTTTAATTGCATAGAATTTTAATTTTTAATTATTTTATATTGTACTTTATACTACAGAAATATAATAAATACTCCCTAATTTGGTATTGCCCCAAATGTAGTCATAGTTACACGATGAACTTACTTAACAATTATTTTATTATTTTCACTACACGCGTATACTTTTTATCATAAATAGAAATTTGTCTTTAACTTACAAAGATGGATAGCGAAATTTGTATCTAATATATGTGCACCATTTTATTTTTATTTTGTATTATTTTGTATGTATATTTTTATAATTCCATAGATTTGAAAAAAAAAACCAATTTTTATGTTGTTATTTTAAATACATGTGTGGGACACTAACACTAAATTCAGCATGAATTCAATATGAATTCAAAACAATTGCGGGTAAAATGGCTAACTATATAGGTCTTTTATCATTATTAATCTATTAAGAGTACTTATAACTCATTGAGTAAATATACTCTATTGAGTAATAGTGATAGTCAATTAAACTGATAAAAATTAGAGCAAGGACAAAAAAAATATATCCAAATTATAATACTTTAATTCCAGAAACAATGAAACATAGTTCCCAAAATATTCCACTTAAAACTCAAATGCATGTCCAAAACATAACACCAAAACGCAGCCAAATTTTGGAGTCTACCTAATAGTCATTAGAGGTAATTCCCCCATTTCACCCTTAATTTTCTTATACACTACTATCATATATTAAAATAAGAGCAGGGACAAAAGAAATTACCTATATTTATTTATATGGATGGTAAATTTATTAGTTTATCACAAAATATTTATTTCAATGGGGAAAAAATCTAAATTTATCTTTCGAACTCTCATTTTAAAGTTATTGAACAATAGTTTACTAATCATTGTCTTTATTATATTGATACATCAAATGATCATACCATACCATAGGCAAAAAACTCTCCTGCACAGTTTGTCGGAAAAAAACACTTGTCAAAGAATATTGGGCTTTAAAGAACAGCGTTTCTTATTCTATTTTTAAAAACATCATAACTATGAACAGAAATTTAAAGATTTCCTAACGCTTCATTAAACTCAAAGCACACATCTATTGTTTCAGTTTCCCGTAAAATATGATATTGAAGTGTTCAAAACTTGGTTTGGAGGCCACAAAAGTGAAAGAAGAAGTATTCATAGTTAAATATAAACCAAGACCCCCAACCAAATAGACAAAGAAGCAAAATAAACGCTTACAATGCTCCGGTTGACAAGTGTAACTTTTGTTGTGTGGGTCTTTAGTTCAATTATAATTTTATAGTCAAAAAATTGAAAGAAAATTAATAGTATATTTTAAATTGTAAAATTACAATTTCATATATGATGATTTTAGGGTTGTAAAACTATTTTATTTGAAGTTTTTTTTTTATTTGTATACACGTAAAAAGTATTCATCAACACTTACATGATAATTATACCGTTAGTACGTCTATTTTTTTTTTGTTAGAGTAATATGACATAATCTACAGTTATAAGTTCATAATATATATATATATATATATATATATATATATATATATATATATATATATATATATATATATATATATATATATATATATATATATATATATATATATATATATATATATATATATATATATATATATATATATATATATATATATATATATATATATATATATATATATATATATATATATGGTCCGGTTCTAGTGAGGAGGATCCTTATAGATAGGAATGAGGAGAGCCGGGGTGGTGACATGTGGCATGCCACATCACTGTTTTTTTTCTTTCTAGATTTTCTTTTTGTGAATAAAAATTGGTGTTCATATTTTTATAAGTATGTGTTCATTTTTAAAAGAGTTATTGTTCATATTTTATCAATAAATGTTCATTTTTTCTCAACACTAACTGTTTATTTTTTAACATTTACTGTTCATATTTTATCAATAAATGTTCATTTTTTCTCAACACTAACTGTTTATTTTTTTAACATTAATTGTTCATTTTTGTATTTTTTTAAAACATTTTTTCAGATTTTTTTTGAAAACTATGCTATTCTTTCAAATCGTGTTAATAAAATATGATGTTCATTTTTTTACAAGTATGTATTCAATTTTTTTACAGTTATGGCGTTTATAATATGATATTCATTTTTTTCAAAATTATACTTTTCTTTAAAATCGTGTTTATAATAATTATGCTATTCTCTCAACACTAACTGTTCATTTTTTACTCACTGTTTAGATTTCCATTCTTAAGATTTAGGTTTCATTATGATTTATGTTTGTGTTGGAAATCAAATTTGTTTGAATTATTTTGTATTTGATAAGTTTGATTGAAAAAAATACATGTATATACATATGCTGAGTTGGTCTAATAGCTCCAATTGAATAATCTATATGCTCCTTTTAGTGTGCACACAAATACAAAATAATTCATATGCTGAGTTGGTCTAATAGCTCCAATTGAATAATCTATATGCTCTTTTTAGTGTGCACGCAAACTGTTCGGTAAAATGCCTTATTGAAAAATAGTTTATAATATTTACAGGAACAATGACATAAAAAAGTATGAACACTGACGAATAAAAATATGAACAATGACATATAAAAGTATGAACACCGATGACTTATCTATAAATTTGACACATACATAACATATTATGATCATCTTTTAACGTTTTGTGATGAGTTTTTTAATTTTTTGTGGTTATATAATGTAAATGAACATCTATGCATTATAAAATGAACACAAAAGAATAAATGGACGTGACACTTTGATGAATAAAAATACTATGAACACCTATGTATAAAAACATGAACGGTGACTTATAAAAGTATGAACAACGATGACTATTTTGAACCTAAGGGTATTTTTCCAGATTTTAAGTCAAATTACAAAAATGCCATTAATGATGAGCGTGTGAGAGCCATTGATTTAAATTCATCCAATGACTTACAACCCTCATAATTCCTATCTACAAGCTCTCTCCTCACTTGAACTAAAATCTATATATATATAGGTAAATGTTCAGGTACGGTTTATTTATTAGGGTACGGTCGTGCGGCTGAACATAGAGCCGACATGTATCCCGAATTTTTTTTCCCATAAACGCAGGAAAATTTTTTTAACTACCATGTTATAATTTATGCACTAGTCTCTTATAAACTTTGAACTATTCCCATATAATTCATGAACTATTACTTTTTAATATATTATATCAAATTATTTATAAATTAATCGTTTCTATGTTATGAACTATTAAATTGTAATTTATGAACTATCCTTTATAAGTTATGAACTATCCCTTAATAAGTTTTGAACTATTACTTTCACTCCTTTATAAATTTTACACTATGAACTATTTAATTATAATTCATGAACTATCCTTTTATAAGTTTTGAACTATTCCTTAATAAGTTTTGATTTATTACTTTCACTCGTTTCTGAAAAATAAATAAATAAATAAATAAAAATTTTGGGACACGTGTCAGCTCTACGTTCAGCCGCACGACCCTACCGGAATAATGTGCCTTACGTGAACAACACCCATATATATATATATATATATATATATATATATATATATATATATATATATATATATATATAATGATAAAAAAACATCGTTCTGTCTAAGAAAAATTTAAGAATCTGGCGTTGAGTTTCAAATGTTGTCTAAGATAAATTTAAACTACTTAAAATTTTAATCTGAATCGGCCAATATCACTAATTAGGCCATTCAACAATATTCCTCTATTAAGTAGGCTCATAGCATAATCTCATTTGGTAAATATATCCCTAAAAGAGTAATAGTGGTAAGTCAATTAGAGTAGTAAAAACTAGGGAATATAGAAAACAAAAGCCCATAAAAAAACCTACTTCACCAAATTCTTTCATCCGAATTCGCCTTCAAATTTGTTCATAGATTTCGATAACAGGAATGCATCCAACCCTTTCTTGTATTATATTCCCAAATAAATTTTGATCAATCAACCATTTATTGCCATAAACGTTTTTGGTACGAGGAACAAAAAATAACTCCATTTTTTCGTTTTTTGGATTTTTGTATCTAACGCCTCACACACAACATTCGATGGTGTTCATTGCAACACCCCAAATTCTAGGAACTTAGGGAGCTACTGGTTAGAACCTCACAATGGGTCCCGACCTTAGTTTAAAGACAACTTTACTACGATCTTACAACAAAGCACAAATGTATTTAAATCATTTAAAAACCTTAAATCATATTTACATGAATGATATGTATCATCCTTACAAGACAAAGCTATAATGTAACGTATATGAAGAAACTGAAGACGCCCCCGTTCCCATCTAAGTGAGTATGTGGACCCGGCTGACCATCTCCCCCAAATCACTCTACAACCCACCTTAACGTGCAAGGCATCTATAAAGCGGTATAAAACCGTTATCTAACATTCTAAGTATTAGAATAAAGGTAAATGCACATAAACACATGAAGAAGACAACACATACAACATGCAAACACTCAAGTCCGTTTATTATCTTTATTTAGGTTATTCCTTACTAATTCAACTTCTTTTGTCACACGAGATTCTCCCGAAACTCGCCTCCGCTTCCGTCTACCAACAAGAATAGATCATTTTTATCCGTTACCTGCGGGCCTGAGTTCCAAGAGCACATTCTAGTCTCCTGTAAACTAGACATGTGGTCACCGCCCGATTATCATTCACTTGGGCCAATTACGGTATTATATAAGTCGTCCTATTATGGTTTCGTTGTTTTGACATAACTAGCACACACCACCAATACACAACATACTAATACGAAGAAGCCAAATAAGTAAGTCCGTGGACTTACCTGAACCAGGTCAATTCCTGTCAACCAAAGCACTCGATCCCGCTGAGTAATATCTCAACAATGGTCATATCAATATACTATCCAACCTCTCCAAGTCTCAACTTCTAGGTCAACAAATGGAAGACCGAGAAACCGCACTAAACCAACTCTTTCCTAAGAAAAGACAGTTTTACCCCTAGGATCCGAAATCTTAAATGTTTTCCTGAGATCTCAAAAACATCTACCAAAAACCCAACCCAGATATCTAACTCTCCGGAGGAAGGATTTTCTGAGTTTGAACGATGACTATCATTCAAACTGATTATCTACTACTAAGGCTCAACTAACATACTACTACTAAAAATCCCAAACCTACCGATACCCTACTCACAGGCCCAATCATGGTTCCCTATGATATAATCCATAAAGATACGCAATTCCAAACCATTGGCAAACATATTTTATTACCTAATAGTCATTAGAGGTCAATCTCCCATTCCACTCTTAATTTTCTTATACACTACTATCATATATTAAAATAAGAGCAGGGACAAAAGAAATTACCTATATTTATTTATATGGATGGTAATTTTATTAGTTTATCGCAAAGTATTTATTTCAATAGGGAAAAATCTAAATTTATCTTTCGAACTCTCATTTTAAAGTTATTGAACAATAGTTTACTAATTATTGTCTTTGATTATATTGATACATTATATGATCATACCATACCATAGGCAAAAAAACTCTCCTGCACAGTTTGTCGGAAAAAAACACTCATCAAAGAATGTTGCGTTTTAGAGAATGCCGTTTTTTATTCTATTTTTAAACATATCATAACTATGAACAGAAGTTAAAAGATTTCCCAACGCTGCATAAAACTCAAAGCACATATCTATTGTCTGGATTCCCGTAAAATATGATCTTGAAGTGTTAAAACTGGGTTTGGAGACCACAAAAGTGAAAGAAGAAGTCTTCATAGTTAAATATAAACCAAGACCCCCAAACAAATAGACAAAGAAGCAAAATAAGTTGATGCACGCTCACAATGCTCCGGTTTGACAAGTGTAACTTCTGTTGTGTGGGTCATTAGTTCAATTATAATTTTATAGTCAAAAAATTGAAAGAAAATTAATAGTATATTTTAAATTGTAAAATTATAGTTTCATATATGATGATTTAGGGTTGTAAAACTATTTTATTTGAATTTTTTTTATTTGTATACACGTAAAGAGTATTCATCAACACTTACATGATAAATATACAGTTAGTACGTCTATTTTTTTTGTTTAAGAGTAATATGATATAATGTACAATTATAATATATATATATATATATATATATATATATATATATATATATATATATATATATATATATATATATATATTACAAATAGTGATAAAAAAATTGTACGTCTAAGAAAATTTTTAGAATCTAGCGTTGAGTTTTGAATGTTTTCTAAGACAAATTTAACCTACTTACAATTTTAATCCAAGTTGGCCAATATCACTAACTAGGTGTAACACCCCGAATCTGCGGGACTCGGGATGCTACGGGTGGAGACCTCACAATGGGTCCCGACCCTTAGCCTGACAATAATTTCACTGGATCTTACAACAAGACACAAATAAAGGCAAAACCGAAATTCATTTTAATGCAATGATATGAACCCCAAAAGAAAACAACGAAAGACTTCAGCCGAGATACAACGCTAACGGCAACCGCCATACACACGCATACATAATACCCTAAACAATACATAAAAACAACCCCCAAAACCCATCCTAAAATGTACTGACCCCGGCTGCCCACTCTTCCGGATCTCTCGGCCGCACCCCTAACCTGCAAGGCAACTACAACAATATCGGTATAAAACCGTTAGCTAGCATTCAAGGCATTAGAATCATGGTATTGGCACACACACACATAAGGCATCATAAACACACAACATGTTTCAAAACACACAATCCGGTTTATTATCTTTTTATTATTAGGTCATATCCCGTTCTAATTCAACTTCTTTTGTGACACGAGAATCTTAAAGATCTCGCCCTTGTCCCCTTTCACCATACATGTTTGTACTTGATGCGGATCAGCATCACCCGATGGGCTGGTCGCAAGGCACCTCCCAGTCATCCTTATTTTGGACTGGACAAGCGGTCACCGCCCGTTATCATACACTTGGGCCAAATATAAACATATAAAGTCGGTGGTCCTATTACCGGTTTAGATGTTATAACATAAGCAATAAACACAGACATAAACAATAAACACACACCACCAAACACACATTGAAACTACTACAGACAATACGAGCTAAGTAAGTCCGAAGACTTACCTCATCTCGAAGCTAACCGAAACCGAATCTCATTTACCGTAGGAATATAACCAAAGCCTGTTCAAGACGAGTCACGACAATTAACAACCACTCATAAGCTAAAAGTCCTTAGACTTCTAGTCCTATATCATCTTATTAGGTCATACACTCTAATAATCTAGAATAACACTCCTAGTCCTCACAACTCACAAGAACACAACCATAACCAAATGCTAGGATACTTCCATCCTAACTCCACAATCTCAACACACACTTACTTTCAATCTCAACAAAGCTCACATGGTAACATACACACCCCAATTCTTGTAAGATTCAACCATCCTCCAATCCTCACCTAAAGATCAAAAGCGCTACTTGGCATTCACTCTAAGTTATGCTATATCCAACCTAGCATGATACTACTAAACATAACTAGATCGAGGAAGAATGTACTCACACGAGGTCGGAGACGAAAGATGACCTACGGATGTCGACTTGGACTCGTTAGGTCTTTATCGGAATGCTTCCGAACCTAACACCAAACTAAGAAAATTTAGCTCATACGCTAAATTTGAACGGAATATATAATATATATAAATCTAAGGACATACTCGTTTTCGAAAGCCAAAGTTAAAACTCGTGATTAAATCTGAGCCATAAACCAAAATTAATCCGACAAAGGGCATAATGTATAGTATATACAAATATAAGAATATCCCCTTAATTAAAATCCAAGGTTAAAACAATAAGAACATTGTCCGGGACAAAATATATGATTATGTAGACATGGGTCATAAACCGCTATTAAAACTTTGGGCCATAATCCGAAATTAAACCAACAAGGGCACAATTGATAATTTGTAAAAGTTGGGTCGTAAACTGAAATAATAAATATGGCCCATATATGTGATAAATTTCTGCAGGGGTATAAATGTTAATCTCCAAAAACTGGGTAAAATATGTAAATTCCATGCATAGATTACAAACTGTAAATAACCAAAATATGAGAGCCTGATCTTAATTAAAAGCAATAGGGTAAAGGGTTCTCTTAACCCCAGCAGATGCAGACGGCGGTTGGGAAGGAGGAAAGCAGGGGCGGCCCGCATCCAGGGCTCCGGCGGCTTTCTCCGGTGGTACAACGCGTCAAAGGCGGCAGCAAACACTTCGCCGGCTCCTTCCCGATGTTCTCTAGGCGGCGGCGTATCTAGTGTTGGCCGGAAGCTTCAAGAGGCAACCATGGCTTGCTCTCATCTACAGCCGGTGCGAAGGTGCTCGAGAACAGATGAGGGAGGCTGGAGGGCTGCTGCTTCCGGCGATGGGTGATGGTGAGTTCCAGAGGGCGAGGTTGTGCCGGTGGCGAGGCTCAACAGAGCTCCATAGAAGAGATGAAACAAGGAGAGGAAGACAGGTAGAAGAGATGAAACAAGGAGAGGAAGACAGGTAGAAGGCAAGGGGTTCGAGAGGCTGCTGAGCGGCGTTGCAAAGAAGAACAGGGGGCAATCGATTCGGACATCGGGCCTTGGACGCGAGGGAGGGTGTGGAAGGTTGGTGTTGCTCGAGGCTTCCAGGCGTTGTGTTTGCTAGTTTGTTCCGGTCTCGAGGATGGAAGAGGTTGCAGGGAGAGGGGGTTGTAGGGCTGTTGGAAGAGTTGAGACTGAGGGGATGAAGGTGAGAGAGACTGAAGTGACGAGGGAGGGAGTTGCTTGTAGAGGGAGGTTTGCACAGAGGGGAAAGCAGCGAGGAGTTGGAACATTTGCTGCAATTGCTCCTCACCAGCAGCAAAAGGGACAAGACAAAAGAAGATAAAAACAAAAAGGGGAAAGAAAGAGAAAAAAAAATAAAATAAAATGAAAAGAAGCTAGACTCGATACCAAAATGCTCGGAACGGAATTCCTGAGTCGGAAAGATTTTCCGAACTTTTCCAAAAGTAAACCAAAATATAAATATGCTCGGGAATTTATATATTTTATTTTTATTTTTTTTCATTGGAAAAAATACTTTTAATAAAAAAATTTAATCTAATAAAGTATCGATCGAAGTAGGAGAAAAAATATCAAAAACGCACCCAATAAACGGGGCGTTACATTAGATCCCCTAAAAACAAGTTTCGTCCCGAAACTTGCTATGCATCGAGCTTCTCGGTCCCTAAGGCCGAGGTATGAACTCTCAAACTAAGAAAACTTAAACCTTCTAATCTATACACACCATCTACCCAACTACCACCGCAAGATATATCATGTCATATAGTACACTCTGCACAGGGTGCAAACTACATATAACATCACACATATACACAACTAACTTGAGGGAAGAATTAAGTCTAACCCGTCGATTCTATCAAGCTACTAGCTCGGCGTAAAACTTAAATAAAGATACTATCTTTCGTCTCATAGACATGGAACACCTGGTGAACACTCTCTATTCTTGGCGGCAACGCCAACTTACAAGACACTTCTCCAACTCGCGCTAAGATCTCTAAAAGGTCGATATATCGGACTTAACTTTCTTCTTGGGTATCTCTCAATGTAGCATTTCCATTATTTTCCCTTTGATTTCTCTATCAAAGAAGATCTATCTTCCAATTTACACTGTTGGCTTTGGTTCTTGTCAAACCAAACTTTGATGTTATGTTTCCTCAATTCTCGAAGTAATTCCCCAACGATAAAGGAAGTACTTTACTCCACAACGCCTCCCCTAATATGACACTTATGCTATTACTTTACGTCATTTCTCAAAACTCGATTAAAAGTTTGTCTTGGAGAATCACTTGCACACTCCAAACCCATCATACATCAAGGTAAATCACAACAGTTACACCATCGCATTTCCTCTTAACTTTGAACAACTCTATTGTCGATTTTCGTCTCATACAATATTTCATTGTCATCCGGAGTAGGTTACCATAATTGGTGTTATACAACTTCTCTCTTCACAAATCTGGTAAAGTTCAGTACATCTAAGAAAACTTGTAACTTCTTTCACATCTTTCGGGGTTTGCCATCCCGAGATAACTTGTCATACCTCTTCTTTCTTTTCCAAGAGTAGATCCAATATATCTCATCCGGGCATCACTAGGGCCATATGGAATAACTACAACTCGTGGTGACTCTGATCGGTCCAAAATGTCGTTCTTGCAATATCTCAGTCCCGAATTCTCAAACGGTGACAATCAAATCTTAACTTAATCTTAGAAGAGACTACTGACCCTTGTAACCGATCGAGTAGATCATCCATCGTTGTAAGGAAAACTTGTTCTTCGACTCACGATAATGATGTTCAATTGGAGAGAATTCTCTGTCTTTTTCACAACAATTTTGGTGTCCTCATAATAACTTCAAATCAAGAGTTTAAGATATATTCAGAGTTCTCTATGTAGTGTATTGGTTCTAACGAATCCTTATCGTCAAAAGCTTGCAATTGCTTCCTCAATTGCTTCCTCGATTCGAGTATCTTTACGGGTATCATATATTGATATCTTTTGTATGGCGCCTTAGAAATGGGAGTTGAGCCCAAATCAATCTTAGCGGTAAAATTCACATTCCGATGCATTGGAATCCGTTCTATCTCAGGTTCTATCTCTTTTCTACCCATCACAAATCGTAATAACCGACACCACCTGGTCTTAACGCTTGACAAGCGGTCCCCCCGATCGGCTGGGGTGACGTTCTTTAACACGTGTATTGTTCCTTCTGTAGCTACTATGTTCACCGTCCTCTTTCAAAGATCCTTCATCTCCAGAACTCAAGGAATTTGCTCAAGTCTTCAGACTCTTTAATCCTTGGTTAAGCAATAATTCATCTTAATCCCTCTTCTCACTTCAAAGAAAAGATGATATAACATCTCTTGATCTCGCAAACATGTTCAGTCACAAGGGTCCTAACCACAAGAATTATTTATGCCTGATATAAACCGATATAATATTCTCCGCTTTCTCCGACATCCTAACCTATGAAAG
>BSUD01000002.1:155323656-155407408 GCA_033239045.1 Fagopyrum esculentum | reverse complement strand
TGTCATTCCTCCATATGACAACCCCATGACCTAAGAAGTTCACACCAAATCGTTACAATTCCTCTCAACAAGGTACGTTACCATCTCTTGTTGGAATTGGTAAAATGTCACTTGATTAAGATATTTGCACTTCCCTTGATATACCTTTTTATTGCCGACATTCAACCACCACTAATATTCCGAGTTCTTGTTACCCTTCTTCATAATCCCACACCTGAATTACTCTCCCCACCTACATTCACCAGTACACAACCCGCACCTGTGCATTTTTGGTGGTCACCAATTAACTCGTTGATGACCTTCTCCAAGATCAACGACTTACCCTCTTATCATACTTCCATGTTGCCATACTCCAGAAGGATTCCTTCTCTGGGTACTCTGACTTAAACTTCACTAGCTCATTTACTCCACTTCCATCTTCTTCATCTCCTATTACGATTCCCTCTTCCTTCCACTTCTGTAAGATAATTATACCTCCCCAGCTCTTTCGTGTCATATGACCCAACTTCATAGGCTTAACCGTCCTTCATAAAAAATTTTTAAGTGCATCTCTCCAACATTTCTATCGTTAGTAACCACTCGCTCTTCTCTTGGTTGGTATCCTTCAACTTCTGATAAAGCTCCTTATTGCATCTATCTTCTCCCAAAGATCATCATCCATGCACACTTCCTCCTTCTTAGCGTTGCTTAGCCTCATCACAATGACGGAAAGCGATTGACTCCCCATGGTAATTCCACTATGTGAATCTTTCACCCTGGGATCCTCCACGTAACTCTCAAATTTCTGAATAAGTCACCCGCTTAGAATCTCGCAAAGATCGTCACTTCACCCTCCGGTACCTCCGTAGCTCAACTTTGGGTTCTCGTCAATCCTTCACAATTGTTTGACTACTCTTTTCCTTTTGTAACACCCCGAATCTGCGGGACTCGGGATGCTACGGGCGGAGACCTCACAATGGGTCCCGACCCTTAGCCTGGCAATAATTTCACTGGATCTTACAACAAGACACAAATAAAGGCAAAACCGAAATTCATTTTAATGCTATGATATGAACCCCAAAAGAAAACAACGAAAGACTTCAGCCGAGATACAACGCTAACGGCAACCGCCATACACGCGCATACATAATACCCTAAACAATACATAAAAACAACCCCCAAAACCCATCCTAAAATGTACTGACCCCGGCTGCCCACTCTTCCGGATCTCTCGGCCGCACCCCTAACCTGCAAGGCAACTACAACAATATCGGTATAAAACCGTTAAGCATTCAAGGCATTAGAATCATGGTATTGGCACACACACACATAAGGCATCATAAACACACAACATGTTTCAAAACACACAATCCGGTTTATTATCTTTTTATTATTAGGTCATATCCCGTTCTAATTCAACTTCTTTTGTGACACGAGAATCTTAAAGATCTCGCCCTTGTCCCCTTTCACCATACATGTTTGTACTTGATGCGGATCAGCATCACCCGATGGGCTGGTCGCAAGGCACCTCCCAGTCATCCCCATTTTGGACTGGACAAGCGGTCACCGCCCGTTATCATACACTTGGGCCAAATATAAACATATAAAGTCGGTGGTCCTATTACCGGTTTAGATGTTATAACATAAGCAATAAACACAGACATAAACAATAAACACACACCACCAAACACGCATTGAAACTAATACAGACAATACGAGCTAAGTAAGTCCGAAGACTTACCTCATCTCGAAGCTAACCGAAACCGAATCTCATTTACCGTAGGAATATAACCAAAGCCTGTTCAAGACGAGTCACGACAATTAACAACCACTCATAAACTAAAAGTCCTTAGACTTCTAGTCCTATATCATCTTATTAGGTCATACACTCTAATAATCTAGAATAACACTCCTAGTCCTCACAACTCACAAGAACACAACCATAACCAAATGCTAGGATACTTCCATCCTAACTCCACAATCTCAACACACACTTACTTTCAATCTCAACAAAGCTCACATGGTAACATACACACCCCAATTCTTGTAAGATTCAACCATCCTCCAATCCTCACCTAAAGATCAAAAGCGCTACTTGGCATTCACTCTAAGTTATGCTATATCCAACCTAGCATGATACTACTAAACATAACTAGATCGAGGAAGAATGTACTCACACGAGGTCGGAGACGAAAGATGACCTACGGATGTCGACTTGGACTCGTTAGGTCTTTATCGGAATGCTTCCGAACCTAACACCAAACTAAGAAAATTTAGCTCATACGCTAAATTTGAACGGAATATATAATATATATAAATCTAAGGACATACTCGTTTTCGAAAGCCAAAGTTAAAACCCGTGATTAAATCTGAGTCATAAACCGAAATTAATCCGACAAAGGGCATAATGTATAGTATATACAAATATAAGAATATCCCCTTAATTAAAATCCAAGGTTAAAACAATAAGAACATTGTCCGGGACAAAATATATGATTATGTAGACATGGGTCATAAACCGCTATTAAAACTTTGGGCCATAATCCGAAATTAAACCAACAAGGGCACAATTGATAATTTGTAAAAGTTGGGTCGTAAACTGAAATAATAAATATGGCCCATATATGTGATAAATTTCTGCAGGGGTATAAATGTTAATCTCCAAAAACTGGGTAAAATATGTAAATTCCATGCATAGATTACAAACTGTAAATAACCAAAATATGAGAGCCTGATCTTAATTAAAAGCAATAGGGTAAAGGGTTCTCTTAACCCCAGCAGATGCAGACGGCGGTTGGGAAGGAGGAAAGCAGGGGCGGCCCGCATCCAGGGCTCCGGCGGCTTTCTCCGGTGGTACAACGCGTCAAAGGCGGCAGCAAACACTTCGCCGGCTCCTTCCCGATGTTCTCTAGGCGGCGGCGTATCTAGTGTTGGCCGGAAGCTTCAAGAGGCAACCATGGCTTGCTCTCATCTACAGCCGGTGCGAAGGTGCTCGAGAACAGATGAGGGAGGCTGGAGGGCTGCTGCTTCCGGCGATGGGTGATGGTGAGTTCCAGAGGGCGAGGTTGTGCCGGTGGCGAGGCTCAACAGAGCTCCATAGAAGAGATGAAACAAGGAGAGGAAGACAGGTAGAAGGCAAGGGGTTCGAGAGGCTGCTGAGCGGCGTTGCAAAGAAGAACAGGGGGCAATCGATTCGGACATCGGGTCTTGGACGTGAGGGAGGGTGTGGTAGGTTGGTGTTGCTCGAGGCTTCCAGGCGCTGTGTTCGCTAGTTTGTTCCGGTCTCGAGGATGGAAGAGGTTGCAGGGAGAGGTGGTTGTAGGGCTGTTGGAAGAGTTGAGACTGAGGGGATGAAGGTGAGAGAGACTGAAGTGACGAGGGAGGGAGTTGCTTGTAGAGGGAGGTTTGCACAGAGGGGAAAGCAGCGAGGAGTTGGAACATTTGCTGCAATTGCTCCTCACCAGCAGCAAAAGGGACAAGACAAAAGAAGACAAAAACAAAAAGGGGAAAAGAAAGAGAAAAAAAAAATAAAATGAAAAGAAGCTAGACTCGATACCAAAATGCTCGGAACGGAATTCCCGAGTCGGAAAGATTTTCCGAACTTTTCCGAAAGTAAACCAAAATATAAATATGCTCGGGAATTTATTTATTTTATTTTTATTTTTTTTTCATTGAAAAAAATACTTTTAATAAAAAAATTTAATCTAATAAAGTATCGATCGAAGTAGGAGAAAAAATATCAAAAACGCACCCAATAAACGGGGCGTTACACTAGGCATTTTAGCAATATTGCTCTATTAAGTAGACTCATAGCATAATCTCATTTGGTAAATATATCCCTAATAGAGTAATAGTGGTAAGTCAATTAGAGTAGTAAAAACTAGGGAATATACAAAACAAAAACCTATAAAAAATAAAAGCCTACTTCACCAAATTCTTTCATCCGAATCCGCCTTCAAATTTGCTCATAGATTTCGATCACAGGAATGCATCCACCCTTTCTAGTATTATATTCCCAAATAAATTTTGGTCAATCAACCATTTATTGCCAAAAACGTTTTTTGGTACGAGGAACAAAAAATAACTACAGTTTCTCGATTTTTGGATTTTTGTATCCAACTCCTCACACATAACATTCGATGGTATTCACTGTAACACCCCAAATTTTTGGAACTTAGGGAGCTGCTGGTTAGGACCTCACAATGGGTCCCAACTTTAGTTTGACGACAACTTTACTATGATCTTTCAACAAGACACAAACATATTTAAATCATTTGAAAATTTTAAATCATATTTACATGAATGATATATATCATCCTTACAAGACAGATCTATAAAGTAACGTATATGAAGAAACTGAAGACGTCCCCATCCCCATCTAAGTGAGTACGTGTACCCGGCTGATCATCCCCTCCGGATCACTCTACAACCTTCTTAACGTGCAAGGCATCTACAAAGCGGTATAAAACCGTTAGCTAACATTCTAAGCATTACCGGACATGACTTTACTAAAGCCATCTTGAGCTTCTTTGAGACGGGATCTTTCCCCAGCTCTTACAACCATACTTCATTATCCCTGATTGGCAAAAAACCAAACCCAACACTGCCCTCCGACTACAGGCCCATTGCATGCTGCAATACCACTTACAAGGTCATAGCCAAGATCTTTGCTTCAAAGTTAAATGAAGTTCTCCACTCCATCATTGGAAGTTATCAGGGCGCCTTCGTTAAGGGTCGATCGATCAAGCATAACATTCTCATTGCCCAGGAGCTGCTCAAAAAATATAACAAAAAACATATCTCCCCTCGCTGCGCTCTCAAAGTGGATATTACTAAAGCCTTTGATTCGATCGACCACAAATTCATTATTAATTGCCTGGGTAGGATGGGCTTCCGTGCAAAGTTCATCTATCTTGTGGACGCTTGCATTGCCAGACCCTCTTTCTCGATCAACATGAATGGCACACTAAAGAGTCATTTTATGAGCATCAGGGGCCTTCGCTAGGGTTGCCCTTTATCACCTCCGCTTTTTGCCATAGCCCTTGAAGTCTATCCTCTATGATCCACACAAACACATCCAATCCAAACTTCAACCTTCATCCAAAATGCTCCTCCCCCCGCATCACCCACTTGTGTTTCACTGATGATATTCTTTTTTTTGCAGGGGTGACATTGGCTCAATTAGCATCCTCAAGCAAACTCTCACCCACTTTGGTAACTACTCGAGTCTTCACATTAACCTCAACAAGTCCAGTCTTTACCTTGGTGGCATCTCTATTCAAGATCACAACAACATTGCAAACTCTACTGGGATTCCACTTGGCTCCTTTCCATTCACATACCTCGGAATTCCTATTGGTACCAAGAGACTTCAAAGTGCTGACTATCGTCCCCTTATCACTAGGATCACTCAAAAAATAAACTCTTGGCATGCTAGGAATCTCTCCTATGCAGGTAGGAAACAAATCATCTCTTCTATCCTCATCCCCCTCCAGTACTGCTCCGTCCTTCCCATACCCCATGCCGTTGTGATGAAAATCAACTGTCTGCTCGGCTCCTTCCTATGGTCGGGTATGGATTCAAGTTCGAGAGCTCTTATTGCTTGGGCTACCGTCTGCACTAATATGTCTAAAGGTGGGCTGGCTTCAAAGAACTCCTCTCATGGAATAGGGCCTATTTTTCCAAGCTGATTTTCGAACTGGACTCTAACCCCCTTGATCTTGATCTCTGGTCTTGTTGGATCCACACCAACTACCTCAAGAACAATTCCATATGGTCCTGCGAGCCGAGCTACAAATATAGTTTTACGTAGAACTCCATCCTCAAAACCAGAAACGACCTCCTTGACTGTCTCAATGGCCGAAACTTCACCTCTATCACAAAAAAGCCTAATGGGAAATTCTCTACCACTGCAGCCTACTACATCCTCAGACCAGAGCTACCCTACGCCCACCCCTATGGACTCGAGATCATCTGGAAGAACTCAAACATTCCAAAATGTAGTTTCATTACGTGGATTGCAAGTCACCGAAGACTCCCAACCCTCTCCAAACTCCTCTCTTGGAACATTGTTCAAAACGATACTTGCAAGCTCTGTAGAAGACACCCCAAGGATGAAGACCATTTATTACATACCTGCAGGTATTCCGCCCTCACCCTGGATATCATTTCTAGATGGTCTCGAACGCCTTCCCCCTACCCCTACAAGACCAACATCTGGACTTGGTTACGCCTCTCCAATCCTCACAAGCGTGACCTCATTGAGCATATTAAAATTGCCACCATAACTGGATTTATTCTTCATCTGGAAGGCTAGAAATGACCTGATCTACAATCACAAAGTCACTAATGAATCCTCATGTGCACACAACATTATTCAAGCTACAAGGAATCATTTTGCTCACCATTGGAAGGAAAGATCCCCTAGTTCACTTGCCTGGCCAACCGGCTGGGCGTTCTTTTCTCCTAATTCTACTTCTACCCTATGTAACTGCATACTAGTATAAGATGACTCCCTGTAAATTCTTTCCCCTTTTCTATAATACAATACCTTTTCAAAAAAAAAAAGAATACACATACAACATGCAAACACTCAAGTCCGTTTATTATCTTTAATTACGTTATTCCTTACTACTTCCATTTCTTTTATCACACGAGAATCTCCCGAAACTCGCCACTGCTTCCGTCTACTAACAAGAATAGATCAGTATTATCTGTTACCTACGGGCCTGGGTTGCAAGAGCACATCCTAATCTCATGTTGAACTAGACAAGTGGTCATTGCCCGATTATCATACACTTGGGCCAATTACGGTATTATATAGGTCGTCCTATTCTGGTTTCGTTGTTTTAACATAACTAACACACACCACCAATACACAACATACTAATACGAAGAAGTCAGCTAAGTAAGTCCGTGGACTTACCTGAACTAGGTCAAGTCCCGTCAACCAAAGCACTCGATCCCACTAAGTAATATCTCAACAACCTGATCATAACATAGAGCTCATATCAATATACTATCCGACCTCTAGAAGTCGCAACTTCTAGGTCAACAAATGGAAAACCGAGAAACCGCACTAATTCAACTCTTTCCTAAGAAAAGACGGTTTTACCCCTAGGATCCGAAATCTCTAAAGTTTCTCTGAGATCTCAAGAGCATCTACCAGAAACCCAACCCAGATATCTAACTCTCCCGAGGAAGGATCTACTGAGTTTGAACGATGACTATCATTCAAACTGACTATCTACTACTAAGGCTCAACTAACATACTACTACTAAAAATCCCAAACCTACCGATTCTCTACTCACATGCCCAACCATGATTCCCTATTATATAATCCAAAAAGATACACAATCCCAAACCATCTCCAAGAACACACAATTAGAACTAGCACAACTCTTCTAAAATCAAACTACACTAATACCCAACTTCGGAACATCACAAATCCGGATCTAACTGTTGGATCTCTCTCCAAACTTAATGCCTAATACTACGCATACCCATGTACATCATACCAAAATTTCATGTCCATCCGAGATATCTAACTCATTCAAATCTGGATCACAAAACTGCATAAACATGCAGTTTTTCCAACACTTAGAAAATTTCAGCAACCATCCAAAAAACTGCTTACAATCTTGACTTTGAAAAATCATAACTACTAAACCTCTTGATGGAATCCTCTCAAATTTAGATATATTCTTCTATGAAATCTCAACTATGACATATTCAAAATTCAAGTCTAATCGAGGAATATAACCCAATCAAATCTGTACCACAAAGCTGCATCACAAGCAACGTTCTCAAACTTAGAATATTGATCTGAACCACCGAGGCTCGAACTTGAAGATCCACCGGCGCAATCGTCCTCCTTCTTTAGATTCGAAAAGTCGACCAAAACAGTGGCGAAAAGGGGATGGAATTTAGACTCGAGAAGGTATGATGGTAGATGGATCGAAATCCGGATATGACAAGCAAAATCCCCTTGGCCTCGCACCTTAAGGATCTCCTTGACTCAATCAATCTTCCCTCGGAATCGCACTCTAAGAAGCTTTATACTTTGTTCATAAGCCTCTCACCGTTCGAACCACTTTAGCTTCTAACCAAAGTGTTTGAAAGCGCAGCATCTCACTTTGTTTTCGGGTTTGATTTTCGGAGCAAATCAACAGCTCTTTCAAGATAACGCTCAAGGTTATTTTCAACTTCATTCTCTCTCCAAAAAATGGCTTGCAACATATGCCTTATATAGGCTACAAAGGTCTAGAAAGAAAGAAAACATAACTGAAAAAGGAAATGTGAAAGGTCTTAGAATAAATGCGACTAATTTAACTTATTCTCACTAAGGAAAATATAAAAGGTCTTAGAATAAAAGCAACTAGTTTTAACTTATACTTTATTTTAAGGACCCTTAGCTCGACCCAATGACCCAACATGGCTACAAGATGGATTGGAACACATGAGCCAAGGGTGTAGTCTTGGCCAAGGAGTCGGACGTGCGTGTGGAGCTCGACATGGTCGTTTCATAGACGCTTGTGGATATTTCTTCGGCTTGAATGGGCGTCTCTTGGGTAGATGTCGGGGTGGTCCGGGAATGTGGAATCGAAGTGCTTCGGGACCATCCGGGATCACATCATCCTCCCTCTCTTCAAAAGGATTCTTCCTGAAATCCGGATAGTCTATACGGAAGGCGTGAGATTCAATCTTGTCAACCAATCCTACAATATGCAAAGGTAAATCAGTACGAGAGAAAGAACTCAACAAAGACATATCAGAATTATAAATTAGAAGGAAAGGAATGTCACTTCCCTTAGGACTCATGTTGTTGTTGGTTGCTCGATCTATAGGAGTAGGATTGGATAGTATATGGACGAATAAGGCCTCTTCGTCCAACGTTTTTACGTTGACCAAAACCTCCTCAATCACTTCCTTTTTAGGCTCTTTACCTAGCTCATTCAGGGAAGGCGTTGGTTCGTTCGACATCTCCTCTTGCCTTGTATTGACTTCCAGTAATGTGAACATGGGTGGTTCAAATGCAAGCTTGTACTCAAGGCTCTAAGGGATCAGATCAAATATTCGGCACTGTTCTAAAAACTACATGAGGAACCAACTTTGGAGAACTATATATCCTAAAACATAAATCAGAATACTCACAAATTTCAGTATGTTGTACTATACAAAACCAAATGTAACATATCCAAAATTCAGCAACAAAGGAGGAGTCTAACTTATCCAAATCTAAACCCATAGTTGACGTTCATCACTTCTAGAAACTCGCAAAACGCATGCATCTTTACTGCTGTCCTACAGATCTAACTGTTAGGCAAGGAAAAAGGTGGACGGAAGTGTAACATAGCAAGTGGTTCAAGCCTTACTCGATTCGGAGACTCGAAGGAACGAACGATGCACATCAAGTTGCTGTCTACAAAAGCCTACCAGCGGCATCTCACGGCCCCCCGCTGTAACACCCCGAATTCTCAAAACTCGGGACATTACTGGTTGGGACCTCACAATGGGTCCCGAACTCAGTTTGACAACAATATTACTACAATCTTGCAACAAGACACAAATAAGAAAAACCAAAAGTCATAAAGATGTATTTTTAAAGGAATGAATGCAACAACGTCTAACAACTTATAGTACTTAAACAACAGAAGAGTCTAATTGTCTTTAACAAGAAGAAAGAAACAACAAGATAACACCGAACCCCACTCTAAGGAGTACGGAGACCCGGCTGACCACTACTTCCGGATCACTCAGCTGCTGCTCTAACCTGCGGTGAATCTAAAAACACAACAAAACAACCATTACCTAGTTATCTAAATATTAGAAGAATAATAATAGCACACACGCACATAGCAAAAGTAAACACCCATCATGCTTTCAAACAATCCATTTATTATCTTTACTTAGGTCATTCACTCTTATTAATGATACTTATTTTTATGACACGAGGGATTCCCAAACCTCGCCTCCGCCCCTGTGTAACCATCAGGAATGGATCCGAGGCATCTCACCTTGTACCTGTATGGTTTGGTTATAGAGAACCTCCCAGTCTCCTAGCAGAGCTGGGCAGTGATGTCACGGCCCGTTATACATACACTTGGGCCTTAAAATATAATAATAATAACAGTCGTCCTATCCAGTTATTATTATAAACACACATCACACACACCACTATTATCACTCAACCAACATCCAGAAACTAGCTAAGTAAGTCGCAAGGACTTACCTTAGTCAAATCACATCCTAACAAGTCTCAACTCGGGCCGTACTCGTGGTAACTCAAACGCCTGTCAATTAAGGCATGAGGATCAAAATCACATCCTTAAACTCTTAAAAGTTATAAACTTCTAAGTTGTACAATCTTATGAAGAGAATTTACGAAAAAAGGTTCTCTTAAGTTAATAGACTAATTTGCCCCTGATCCCGAAACTCCGAGAAGTCTATCCTTTAGTTCTAAAATTCTATTCTAGGTCCTATATCTTAAATCTAGTTCTCATAGAAAGGTTTAGTGAGGATTTATAAGAGTTACATAAATTCTAGATTTTCATAAAAAAAACGTTAAGGTCCGACTTTGGGTTAAGATTCAAGGCTCTAATGAAAGATAAAAATTCCGGAATAAAATTTCTAAATCTTCTATGATATGCATACTAAACATAGGAAAAGGATCTCTCACAATTTCTCACCCAACACTCCTACATATAATTCTAAAGTTGAGGTAAAACTATCATTTCTATACTTAGTCATTTTATTTCCTCTGTTGCAAAAACAGCCCAACTGTCCTACTTCAGGGCCTTGTAAATCTTAATCCGACTGTTAACTCTTTCCCAAATTTGTACACAATAAAGTACATAATTCCATCTACAACATATAAAAAATTGAACGGTGGATTCTCGATTTAAGCTATATAAATTAGGTCCTAATGTCAGCAGGTCGAAGCTAAAAGGTAGAGTGTGCAGAATATCCTAGGTTCGAGTCTTACTCCCAGCAGTCCCTCCCATTTAACACTCAACAGGTCTCTAGTTCGAAACTCCTAGGTTGCACTTATTCTAAAATAACACTTAACCACCTAGATCTAACGTAACAACCGTAAGAATCAAAGGAGTCGAGAAATAGGTTCCTACCGGGCTGGAACAAGGAAGGAGGCACCTGCTGAGGCTTTGATCGGGTGCAGCGTCCAAGCCGTGTTTCCGGCTAGAGACCTGTTGATACGCCCCCGGATGGCGATGTCATCCGTGTTTCCGGCTAGAAGGACCCCGCACATTTTGAAGACATTTATTATTATTCGGCTATTTAATAATAGGTCTTTTTATATTCGGAACTTAATTCCGTGACTTAAATCCGACCTTTCATATTTTAGACCTTTCATATTCGGAACTTAATTCCGACTTTAATTCTGTCATTTATGTTTGAACCTTTGGTTAGCCCCCATCCACTATATAAGGATGGCTTGACTCATTTGTAAAAGATATGTCTAAGTTGAATACTAAGTATTAAGAAGGAAAACCCTCTTACTTAGTTTAGGCATCACCTCTTCTTCCTCCATCTTAAAGTTCTATCTTGGATCTAGTCTTTGATCCAAGCATTCATCTCGAGGATCCTTTTGAAGGATCAAACAAATGCTTCCGCCACCCAAATTCTAAGTTTGATCCAACTCAAACGATCAAGAAGAAGTAGTTGAAGTTTCTCCTCGATCTAGATCACCCCGTTTTATACTAGAGATTAGGTTAAGATTGGGCCGGCTGAAGACTTTTGGGCCTGCTCTTCAAATCAAACAAATGAGCTGAAAGAAAACTCGTTACCCACCCGAAACCGTTAAAAGTACGAAAATATCTACGGAATTATATAAGTTATCAATTTATGTTTATCAAGGTCACATAAAATGATAGAATTTAATATCGTTTTCATTTATTTTTAAAGATTAAGGTTGGCGGATCGGAATCCGGTTTGATCGGGTATTAAACGGAGAATAAAAATTTTCTGGGTATTACATCAGTGCCCCCTTAAAATAAGTTTCGTCCCGAAACTTAGAATATTGTAACTAAACATTTGACTTCTTTGTAAAACTTAGTTTCATGAAATTTCCATTTTCTACCATGCAACTACTCAAACATCATACTCATACACACATCACATAAAACAAAATCACTCAATCCAATGAAACAAATACTAAAGATCAAACAACACATCGTCCGAGTACTAACTCGTTGATACAAAAGTAACATCTAACCCTGTAGAGAACTCGGGATAATTACGTCTAATACTCTCCTCTGTCTCTCAAGTGGCCTCATCAACTCCTCGTCTAGACCACTGGATCCTCAACATCGGTATCTCCTTGGACTGCAGACGTCTAGTACTGCGCTCCAAGACAGCTACTTGGTACTCTTTAATAGTATGGTCGGGCTCAACTATTAGGTCCTCATGGCTGATAACGTGTCTCGGATCCGGGATGTACTCTCTCAACTAAGATACATGGAAGACCGGATGAACACCCTCTAGTCTCGGCGGTAGTGCTAAACGGTAGGCAACCTCTCCCACTCTCTCCAAGATCTCAAAAGGTCTGATATATCGGGGGCTCAGCTTCACCTTTATACTGAAACGCCGGACTCCTCACGTCGGTGACACTCTCAACCACACCTGAGCACTCACCGTAAACTCCAAGGGTCGATGCCTTTTGTCGGCGTAGGATTTCTGACAACTCTGAGCTGCTAACATCTGCTCTCAGACCAAGGCAATCCGGGCGATGTCATCTTGTATCTGATCTGGAGCTACTCCATCAGCCTTGCTGGTCTCATCCCAGCACAATGGGCTACGACATCTTTGTTCATACAAAGCCTCACAAGGGGCCATCCCAATAGTAACGTGCCAACTGTTATTATATAAAAACTCTACAAGTGGAAGGTGATCTGGCCATACCTGTCCCCAATCCAGTACACAAGCCCGTAACATGTCCTCTATTGTCTGGATGGTCCTCTCAGACTGACTGTCGGTCTGTGAGTGATAAGTAGTGGTAAAGTGGAGACTCGTCCCGAAAGTAGTATGTACCTGCTGCCAAAATCTCGAGATGAAACATCCATCCCTGACGGAGACAATAGTCCTCGATACTCCATGGAGTCTCACAATATGTCTGGTAAAACTCCTAAGCTAGACGACTTACCGGCCACGTCTCCTTAATCGGAATGAAACATGCGGTCTTCGTCAGACGGTCTACTACCACCCAAATAGCATCAAAATCTGTGTTGAGTCTCAATTCCTTAACGAAATCAATCGATATATTCTCCCCACTTCCACTGTGGCACTGGTAGTGGGTGGAGCTCTTCTCCGGACCTGCGATGCTCAATCTTGACCTGTTGACCGGTCGCACACTGAGCTACATACCGAGCCACGTCGGGCTTCAAACCACCCCACCAGAAGGACCGTCTCACATCCTTGTACATCTTACTCACTCCAGAATGTACTGAGTATGGGGTAGCATGAGCCTCACCTAGTATCCTCTGTCTCAACTCACTGTCTGATGGCACACAAACGCGTCGGGCAAGTCACCTGCTTCTGTCGGATCTCACCCAACAGATCAGGAAGTAACTTCCAAAGTAGCCAACTGATAAGATGTATATGGAAACTGAATCTCTACTTCTAACCAAGCCATGTCTCTCTACAACCGTGGTTGTACCGTCAACCGGGCTACCGCCTTCTCCCGAGGCGTCTTCCGGCTCAAAGCGTCAGCTACTACATTTGCCTTTCCGGGGTGGTAGAGAATCTCAAGGTCGAAATCCTTGATCAACTCTAACCACCGCCTCTGGCGGTTATTCAACTCCCGCTGAGTGAATATGTACTTCAGACTCTTATGGTTTGTGAAGATCTGACATGTCGCACCATAGAGACAGTGACGCCAGATCTAAGAGCATGGACTACGTCCGCTAACTCTAGATTGTTTGTAGGATAGTTCTCCTCATACATCTTCAACTGTCGAGACGCATAGGCTATGACCTTACCCCTCTGGATCAAAACACACTCAAGCCCAGCTTGGATATGTCACTGTATACCACAAAGTCATATGTACCCTTTGTATATAAATATCAGATGCATATGATTTTCTCAAAAGTCCAATTCCTTGCATCGCATTTATTATATTTTCCTTATACTCATGTTGTTTTACCTTCTTTTAAATCTTTACCACCTGTAGGATAGTTAAATCCTTTTGAGTTTCCTCGTATACGCCTTACGGACCACGTTGGTTGGTCTTATTACTTTCAGCAACTCTTATGTCATCAGTCCAGCTTGAATTTTCATTGGAGTACCTCCATTTCTCATTAAACTTTTATATATACACTTTTATGTAATCATCTTATTAGGGTAATGCCGGATCCATATAACAGCCTTTAGTCATTCAACTTTACTCCTTCTCATGTCTGTTCTAGCCAACATGTAGATTTCATCTGCAATCACCTCACAACTCGACCACACATTTCACCAAGGCTTTAAATCATACTCTTTATGTTTGTGCCGCTTCTGAAATTCCAATTATTTTGTGTCACATCTTTAATCACAAGGGTTTCCCTTGTCAATCTAGACATTTTGACCCCACCTTTTCTCGGAGGAGCACAATCAGTCCTACTTGTGTGGAATGCTAAGACATAGGACATGTTCATAATCATCTATTTCTTCTTACTGTTCTAGTTCTTCTTACAGGGATCCCTTCATACTAACTTTAATATGTATCTTTCCTTAGTCAGTAGTAAGTAACTACTCACAACAATTCCCTTTACACCATTACTATCATCAATGGTCATTACCGACCGTCAGGAGGTGCTCTTTAATTTTTTTAGTAGAGTTATCATATTGGAGTCATTCAATGTTACAATCAAGGCTACTAGTACTTGTATTGATTTAACTTCACCACTTTCGTCGTTGATCTATGGAAGAAATTCACCTGATGTCGGTAAAATTCCTTTATAACCTTGTGGTTATTCTTCTTATATGTCAACCAACCATCGCTAGTTAGCTAGTACGTGTAAATTCTCTATTGTTACCCATTTGTCTGTAGTTGACCTTCTATAAGATTGTAGACTTACTTTTCTTATATCTTTTTTGAGGTTTGATATACAAGGTGAAAATATATCTCTTCCATTTATACTCCTTTAGCTCCTTCTACAATTTACACTCCTATAAGAGTACTATACTCTTACGAGTCTAGTTGTATCTTCGTCTTCCGTCAACGGACTTATAAATTCTTTTACGATAACTTGTAGGCATTTCTCCATGATTCTTTTTATCCGAGTTATTGCCCACTTGCACTTCCCTGTTATGACCCGCTAGTGTTATTAACTTAAATCCCTTCGTGAGTGAGAAGTTATTAGAGACCCTCTTTTCACCCAAGACCTTTCTCCTACACCCTCCTTCCTTGGGTGTTGTTTTGTATTGCCGCCTTTGCAGAAATCCGGTCTTTGTTGTATCCCGATCCTTGTTGAATTTCTTGTGTGTTCTAGGAGGTCACCCCACTTCCCTGGTGGTGAAACCTGCCTTCCACTTTCTAGCAACCTGTAAGCTTTCCTTTTGCGGCTCCTTTATTCTTTGTATTTGGATGGACAATGTATCTCATGTTGACTCCTACGCTTATGATTGTCTCGGTTGCCCATCTTGATTGTGGTGTCAAGTAGCTGGTCGAGAGTGATCATATTCCGCCCTGATTCTAGCCTCAAACTTTCACCTTCTAGTCCGTCAGTAAGCTTAGATTCAATGCTTCTGATCTGGATCGCTACTATATTTCACCTTGACTTTCATGCCCATTTGTGTTTCTGAAGGTATCCGCTTTGTTTGTAACATTGCTTTACATCACACTTGAAAGAACCTATGAGTTGTCTCTTCCAATTTGTACATTTGTCAGTCATCAATCGCTTTTCCGGAATTACACTCATGTATTTTCTTCATTTGGTCCTATTGAGTTGACTCGGGGTTCCCTTCTTGTCATCGTCGTTGGTGTTGTCTTTTAGTCTTCACTTTTTCCTTCTCGACGTTCCTCAACAAGCTCGAAGGAGTTGTCCGTCGTTTGTCTACCCTAATGCACATAAGAGGTGCATACTAATCCTCACGTTGACACCTTTCAAAATCTACTTAGATGTGTCAAAGGGGTGAGAAACTCATTATGTTATCTTTGTTAAGAATATAACATACCTATAATTTCTACTAATCTTCGGCATATATTTATCTATACTACATATCTTTATAATCAAGCTAATAAGTCAACATAAAGTAAAAACCTAAAGTCCATACTAAGCATATTGAGATCCGCGGGTAGTAGTGGTGGTCAGCCGTACTTTTCTATCCCCAACTAGACTATGCATGCATTTGAAAACTAAAAGTCCTTTTTAAACATAGATCCCTTTTCGGGTTCTATTTAAGTACTTATTCGGTCTTTCAGAATATTTCAAGTGCCACTGTTGCCAACCTAGAGCTCTGATACCATGTTGTAACACACCGAATTCTCAGAACTCGGGACATTACTGGTTAGAAGCTCACAATAGGTCCCGACCTCAGTTTGACAACAATATTACTAGGATCTTGCAACAAGACACAAATAAAAAAACCGAAAGTCATAAAAATGTATTTTTAAAGGAATGAATGCAACAACGTCTAACAGCCTATAGTACTTAAACAACAGAAGAGTCTAACTGTCTTTAACAAGAAGAAAGAAACAACAAGATAACACCCAACCCCACTCTAAGGAGTACGGAGACCCGGCTGACCACTACTTCCGGATCACTCAGCCGCTGCTCTAACCTGCGATGAATCTAAAAACACAACAGAACAACTATTAGCTAGGTATCTAAACATTAGAAGAATAATAATAGCACACACACACATAGCAAAAGTAAATACTCCTCATGCTTTCAAACAATCCATTTAATATATTTACTTAGGTCATTCACTCTTATTAATGATACTTATTCTTGTGACACGAGGGATTCCCAAACCTCGTCTCCGCCCTTGTGTAACCATCAGGAATGGATTCGATGCATCTCACCTTGTACCTGTATGGTCTGGGTATAGAGAACCTCCCAGTCTCATGGCAGAGCTGGGCAGTGATGTCACGGCCCGTTATACATACACTAACAAGTAAGTCGCAAGGACTTACCTGAGTCAAATCACACCCTAACAAGTCTCAACTCGGTCCGTACTCGTTGTAACTCAAATGCCTGTCAATTAAGGCATGGGGTTCAAAATCACATCCTTAAACTCTTAGAAGTTATAAACTTCTAAGTTATACAATCTTATAAAGAGAATTTACGAAAGAGGTTCTCTTAAGTTAAAAGACTAATTTGCCTCTGAACCCGAAACTCCGAGAAGTCTATCCTTTAGTTCTAAAACTCTATTCTAGGTCGTATATCTTAAATCTACTTCTCATAGAAAGGTTTACTGAGGATTTATACGAGTTACACAAATTCTAGATTTTCATAAAAAAAACGTTAAGGTCCGACTTTGGGTTAAGATCCAAGGCTCTAATGAAAGATAAAAATTCCGGAATAAAATTTCTAAATCTTCTATAATATGCATACTAAACATAGGACAAGGATCTCTCACAATTTCTCACCCAACACTCCTACATAAAATTCTAAAGTTGAGGTAAAACTATCAGGGCCTTGTAAATCTTAATCCGACCGTTAACTCTTTCCCAAAATTTTACACAATAAACTACATAATTCCATATACAACATATCAAAAATTCAACGGTGGATTCTCGATTTAAGCTATAAAAGTTAGGTTCTAATGTCAGTAGGTCGAAGGTGAAAGGTAGAGTGTGCAGAAGGTCCTAGGTTCGAGTCTTACTCCGAGCAGTCCCTCCCATTTAAAACTCAATAGGTCTCTAGTTCGAAACTCCTGGGTTGCACTTATTCTAAAATAACACTTAACCACCTAGATCTAACGTAACAGCCGTAAGAATCAAAGGAGTCGAGAAATATGTTCCTACCGGGCTACAGCAAGGAAGGAGGCACCTGTTGAGGCTTCGATCGGCATCACCTCCTCCGGGATCGCTGGCTCAGTTCGTTTGCACCGCCGTAGTGGCTGGAAGGCCGGCTCAGCTTCGGTTTTGTGCGTCTCTAGCGGCTGCAGATCGACTCCAGTGGTGTGCGGTTACCCGTGGTAGACCAACGAGGGCGGTTCGGCTTGCAGTGCAACAGGAAGGTCATCACGATGATCCACTGATTCAGGAGGAAGAGAGGGAAGACAACCGATACTAACCTGTCGACGCAGAAGGACCAGATCCGGCACTGAATTCGGTTAGATGTAGTTGTTGTGCAACAAGAAGGTCGTCTCCTTCCCGATAGAAGCGTGCAGCGGCTTGGAAAGCAAGGAGAAGGTCCAACGTCGAGTGCAGAAGATGGAGGTAAGGTCCCGGGGCGTTTGCTGTTTGCAGAAGACTGGGTGTGGCGTCCCCAACAACGTCTTTGATCCGGTGGTGATGACGGTTGAGCAAAACATGATGGGAGATGGTATCGGTTTTTCCAGAGTGCGTGAGCCAGTAGTTGCGGTAGAGAGGGAAGAGTCGACTACGTAATAGAGTAGCAGCAATTAGGTTAGGAAAGATTAGGTTTAGCGTTAATTGTGATTAAAGGGAGATTAGGTTAAGATTGGGCCGGCTGAAGGCTTGTGGGCCAGATTTGGGCATGCTCTTCAAATCAAACAAATGAGTTGAAAGAAAACTCGTTACCCACCCGAAACCGTTAAAAGTACGGAAATATCTACGGAATTATATAAGTTATCATTTTATGTGAATCAAGGTCACATAAAATGATAGAATTTAATATCGTTTTCATTTATTTTTAAAGATTAAGGTTGGCGGATCGGAATCCGGTTTGATCGGGTATTAAACAGAGAATAAAAATTTTCCGGGTATTACACCCGCGGCCAAGGGAGGATGGCGCGACTACAACCCGTTTACTGCGCACCTGCGGCCGGTCTTCTGCGAGATTTGTTGTTTGTTGTTGACGGAGTGATGAAGGTAGTCTGCTTCGGTTGTTGGTTCGAAGACGTAGAGGAGGGGAAGGCTAAGACTCCAATTGCTTGTTCGCTGAGCAAAGGGCCGAAGATCCTCCAGTTGCTGATGTGGTTCGTGGAGGCTCGCAGGAGGAACACGATGGTGCCGGCTTGCTTGAGGAGTAGGGTGTGGATGTGTGCAGAAGGAGGAGCCGCTGCCCACTGATACGTACAGAAGGAGGAGCCGCTGCCCACTGATACGTACAGAAGGAAGAGGTTATAGGTTTCATGCGGCAAGGTTGGATGAAGGAGAGGGTTGCTTCTCTAGGGTTTACGTGAAAGAGAGAGTCTATGAGCATCGGCTGGCTGCAACAACCTCCTACTGGGCCCAGATGACATGCTTAATGGGCCCGAATGGTTTAACTTAAAGGATATAACTCTATTGATGGATAAGAAGAGATAGACCGATTCTGTGTAATTTATGTGAGTAGAAACGTCGCATAAAATAATAAAAATATCCCAGAACTCTGTGTCACATAAAATGACAAAATGACGGAAAGGTCCAAACCGGTCGAGTTCCGGTTTGTCTCAGAAATAAACCGAAATTTTATTTCCGGATGTTACATCAGTTCCCCTTAAAATAAGTTTTGTCCCGAAACTTAAAAGAAGACAGCATGCAGCCGGAGTCCTTACAAAAGAAATAAAGCGCCGGAAGAAGCCACAAACGGTCAAGTTCTGGTTTGTTTCTGAAGTAGCCGGAAGTAAAATTTCCGGGTATTACATTCATTAGGATAAATAAATGAATTGGTCAATACGAAAATTGATGGCCAAATTAGCTAGTAAGCCTTTTTGAGATTTCTCTCTAGTGACTAAGTTCATGGTATAAAAGTGTTTAATAAATGTACTTCTAATCAAACCCTTTACCTTCCAATTCAATTTAATGAAAGTGGTAAAACTTGAAGGGGTACACAAACCTAATGGAAATAGAAAAGGGCCTATTTGGCCAAATTCTTTCAAAATTTATTAGAAGTTTTGTAATTATCTTCATGATTTGGAGGTATATATAGCTTTTAGTTCAAGTGAGGAGAGAGCTTGTAGACAGGAATTAGGAGGGTTGTGAGCCATTGGATGAATTTAAATCAAGGGCTTCCACACGCTAATCGTTAATAGCATTGTTGTAAATTGACTTAAAATTTGGGGAAATACCCTTACGTTCAAACATAGGCATCAATGTTCATAATTTTATATGTCATTGCTCATGTTTTTATACTCAGTGTTTATAGCGTTCTTATTTATCAAAGTATCATGTTCATTTATTCTTTTGTGTTCATTTTATAATCTGTAGATGTTCATTTACAATATATAACAACAAAAATAAAAAAAACTCATCACAAAATGTTAAAAGATGATCATAATATGTTATGTTTGTGTAAAAGTTATAGATAAGTCATCGGTTTTCCTATATTTTTATACGTTCTTGTTCATGTTTTTAGTCATCGGCGTTCATACATTTTTATGTCATTGCTCATGCAAATATTATAAAATATTTTTCTATGAGGCATTTTGTTGAACAGTTTGCGTGCACAATAAAAGGGGCATATAGATTGTTCAATTCGACGAAATCATGTGTTCGAAATTTGGATGCACCCTAGCAGCATCAACAAGCGCTTCTGCATCAAGTTTACGCAGGAGCAAAAGAAGAGAATACGGGCTTTTGCAGAGAGAGTCGGGTGGAGGATATAAAAACATGACGAGTCACAGGTGCAACGCTTCTGCCAGGAGTTGCTCATCGACCGTCAGGTGCTAATTAAGGTCTAGATGCATAACAACAAGAAGTCCTAAGAAGCTTTACCTTCATCACCATCATCGTTCCTTCTTCGGTCAAACATAATCTAAATTGTTGTTTTTAATTAATCAAATATTATATTATCTCTTCATTCTCTGAGGGAAGATGAAATTTAGTTGTAGTAAAAAATCCAAATTGAGTCATTAACGTTGTTATTTAGTAGAAACACAAAGAGCTAAAAGTGAGTGGCAGTGGTGTAAAATTAAAATGGTTGTCGGTCAAAATTGATACGTCATTCGTTGAGATTTGCAAAGGGAGAGTTAATTACTTCCAGTAGAAGGTAAACAAATGCAAAGGCATTAGTTTTTTAAGGTCAGAGAAACGAGGGGAAGGGTGATGTCAATAGTGATATGAGAGCCCTTACTTTAGAACTCATGTGATTGCTCATAAACATTTCTTATTCTTATCTGGAAGCATCCTCCTCACCGGAACCGGACTCTCTCTCTCTATATTATATTCCTCCGATCAAATATATAAGGTATTCTAGCTTCTAAAATACTATTAGAAAAACTAAGATTGTGAGCAACCAAATTAATAGGTGTTTAGGTTTTGGTTTGGATCGGTCTATATCGGAACTCGTTCTTTCTTCAAATCGATTAATCTTGCATAAATTCGACATAATAACATAAAACCAAAAATTAAATCACCCAAATAGTGATTTATTTAGAAATACGATATTGACCGTATAATGCATATACGATCAAATATTCGATTGGCTAAGGTGGTTGTCGAGGTGTGTACTGACATTGAGTACCATTTCAAGCAAAGTTATTGGATGAGGCACCACGTCTTCGTCGAGCTTCTCGTACTCTATGGTCCAATTTATAAAACTAACGTTGTCACTTTCGGGCTTCACATGAGATGAGCTATGATTGTCTTGTAACTTTTCAGAAGATCTCCTTCGCTCACTCCCACCGTCAATGTCTTATTCACTTCATCTACATTCTCTTACCTTCTTTGATACATACTTATTTCCATCTTTGCAAAAACAAAATCACATATCAAAGATACAGTTTACAATATTAAGTTGGTTTTAGGATGAAACCTCGAACGCTTGTGTGCGTAGGTTCAATTTGGCGTGCATACCCTCTACGTCTTAGAACTGCCGAATATAAAAGATAAAGTTTACAATATCAACTTTAGCAAATTTGACAAGTCCAACTATAAGCGACCACATATGGATATTAATGAATAGAAGTTTTGTACTTACTAAGAGTATAGTAGAAGTTGTGTACTTACTAAGAGTATAGTTGAGAGAGTGCACAAAGCCATTCTTTTCGAATTCTCCTTCGTGTAGCTCGCAACCTTGAATATGAGCCGGGGATGTTTTGGAGATGTGATTAGGGTTCTTAAGTATGGTTTGATGGAAGAGATCTCCAGATGATTTTGCCTCAAATTCAGCAATGAGCTTTCCTTTCAAACCCATTTTATAGAAGAGGTAATACTAGAAATATGAGAAATAGGATGAGAATGTATTGAACAAATTGGGATCTTTATATAGAAGAATATGAGTATGTGCATCAACTAGGAGGGTGATTGGCAGTCCAAATCTTCCTCCCCTATTTGTATCCCATTTCCTGTTCCTTTGTTCTAATTGGTCCACGTGACAAGAATATTTTTTATAAAGCTGAAGAATTATGGGTTCGGTTTATAAGGCTATAAATTGAGTTCGGTTTCCGGTCCGAGGTTATAACAATCCCTATTCCCCACAATCAAGTACTCAAATTAGGATTCTTGGTCATTATTCTTCATCTACGATGGAACCTCTCTATGAAACCTCCACAAAATTCAAAGAGATGGAGGAGTCGTTTACACTATTACGAACCCAAATACACGTAACTTTCACGATGGTTCCATAATCCTCTTTGAAAAATTTACACCATTACGAATTGACACTCCAGGTGCTCGATGAAATGCCCAAAAGACAAGAGCCCTTTGTTGTAGTTTGATTCTCGGTCATTTTTTGTAATTGCATTCCTTGGGCCTCAATTCTCAACTGCAAGTGTCTTTTTACTTCTTTTTCATATTATTTTTGTTATGAAAAAGTCTTTTGATTTGCAACATACTAATAGAGAAAGCGCATCTAGTGCTAGAGTTGGTTTAAGTGTGTTGCATACCTCATGTAGCCTTCTCTGTACTTCGATTTGCATTTGCAACGCTTTGTTTGATTTGAGAATTCCTAAGATCATGAATATCATTGTTTAGTAAAACTTTATCTTGCGGAAGTGTGTGTTTCGGGGTATATAGTTGATGATTGTCAACTAATGTGGTTATTAGATATTTAGATGGCATTGCTTTCCTGGTGTATTAGACATTTATTTGGGGATACATTGTGCCAATTCCCCCATCAGTGCTCAATCTTTTGCTTGCTACCAAATAGAAACCTTGTGTCCTATATATGTTACATTATGCTTGTATTACATGAAGGTCTAATCCGGTTACTTACATAGTCCAGTAGGTTATAAATAGCATTGTACCATGACCATTGTTCATCATGAGGTAAGGTTGGCGATCGTCCTCTATTTGCTTTTAGCTTAAGTAGCAAGTTTAACTTATAAACATTTGCCTTCCCCTAAAAATTAAAGGCGTGTATAATGTATGAACTTTGTGAGTCAATTGTTAGTTTCTTATCTTGTCAAATACCATCAATGATTGTCCAATCATATAGTTTTGGTCATATAAGAAGTATTTAATCTACATACATTAGGAATGAGTCAAAGAAGTTGCTTGGTGAATTTTTTGTTTACCAAAACCGTTAAACCAAAGGAGAATTGAGATCTATAAACCAAAATTTAATATAATTCTTGTGCTTGTCTGGGTTAATAGATAACCTTTTGGATAAAAAAAAGGACACCAGTGGGTGATAATGCTAGTATTATGGGTGTAACTTCTTTTCCCTTTCCTCAAGTCAACAAAGAAACAACCTATTATTCCACCCTTTCTATAGCGATGACAAGAAGAACTTAAATAAATCTTCATACCAGATTTTGATGTCATGAAAGACAAAATGCATCAAATAGGAAAGTTCATGCTTTCTCTGTAATTTTATCTACATATTCGATCCCTTGATTTATAAAATTTTCTTGTCTTACAATGGCAGCTGCAGTTGCATTGTTGATCAGCCTTAAGAGACGAGGCCTAATGCAAGTATTTTCGAATGGTGTCAAAAAGCTATGTAAGAAATTGCAGCTAATAGCACTTGTGGTCTCTAGCCTTGTTTTACAACTACTACTTGCGTGCAACACTAGTAGATCATGAAGATGGAGAAATCTTTTCACAATATGCAAAGTTTGTGTGGGAGGTACACCATGATAAAGAAAGAGGTGAAGATGCCCTTATTGAGAGAGTCGCCGTCGTTTGTGCATGATGGTTGTATGGAGACGTGTTGTAATGCACATTTAACAATTTTACGAGAACCACTGTTTTGGTTTTATTAATTATGTTTACATTTTTACTGTTGAATGTTGAAAATACATTTGCAACATTGGTCTATTTGCTCTCGTTTTTGTATCAATTCAATAATAAATGAAAAGTTGTGAATTGCAAACTCTATGTAGCAGGCTGTTTCTAAACAAATTATGACAGTAGGCTGGACTTTTTTCAATTTTTTACAAACTCTATACAAAAGGTTATTTTTAAACAACAAGTTGTTTCTATAAAATAAGTGCAATTTCAGAAAGTCTAAACAAAGGCATCTATGTATCAAAATAAACAATCTGATGCTCTGAGACGCTTTTTCTTATGTATGTTGTTTTAGATAGTCTGATGCTTAGAGACGTTGTTTCTGATGCTCAAAGACGCCGATTTTAAACAACATGCTATTTCTAAACAAATATATTTACGCTGCTAAAAAAAAGACACCTATGTATCGAAATAAATAGTCTGATGCTCAAAGACGTTGTTTGACGTTGTTTTTGATGACAGTCTAATGCTCAGAGACGTTGTTTTAAACAAGCTATTTCTAAACAAACGTATTGTACGCTGCTCAAAAAAGGCATATGTGTATCAAAATAAAGCTTTCAGACTACAAAAGTATGATGCTCAAAGACGCTGTCATAACATATTAGAACCATATCAGTCCCATGAATCATTAAGCTCATCAACTGGATTCCCTTCCTGAACAGCATTCAATAGCTTCACAAATGAGAGGTCTTGTAAGAATAAAGAGAATATCACAAATATGATCCCTATTTCAAAACTAGAATCCAAATGTGACATTACCTGCGTAAAATTGTTCGAACCATGTTGATTATTTTTCACACTTGTTTTCCAAGTAGATTGAGACTTCTCATGTTGCAATACATGTGCAGTGGAGGAATTCTACATGAAAAAAAACAAAAAATGAACGAAGATAAAAAAAAATGAACAAAAACATAAAAATATGACAAAAAAGAGAGACGTTCACCTGTGTAGGGCATCCAATATGAGGATCAAGCATAGCATGCTCCACATGATTATCTAGAACATTTTGCTCACCAACAATAGATTATTGCTTCTTCTTTGCTCTTTTTCTTCGTGTTGCTTTTTCAAGAGCACTTGAGATCCTTTTACTTGATCGATTTTCAGATTTTGGCTTTAACTTAATTCCTCTTATTGTCATGAGCTTGTCATTTTGACACATAGGCACATCTTCACTTGGATTAGGATCATTTCCTAACACATGACTACCGGGGGAAGATTGAATAGATTTTTTTTAAAAACTTTACTTGTATTGAGAATGGATAGAATTTACAGGGGGAATCAAAGAACAAGGATCATATGGTGCAGAGACATAATCAAGAGGTAGAACATAAGTGGAGGACGAGAGCAAAGTTAGCAAGGGTTAGAGAGGAGAATGGACAAGGGGAATTCCGATCATGTTTGTAGTGGCCCTGGACTCGATAGATCGGTCCATCCAGTGGTGTGCGATGTGGAGTTTGAGA
The DNA here is from genome assembly GCA_033239045.1 of Fagopyrum esculentum. Classification (NCBI taxonomy): domain Eukaryota; kingdom Viridiplantae; phylum Streptophyta; class Magnoliopsida; order Caryophyllales; family Polygonaceae; genus Fagopyrum; species Fagopyrum esculentum. The sequence continues at coordinate 155,381,685 of BSUD01000002.1, read as the reverse complement.
GCGTTGATGACTTTAGCGGCGCAGTCGATGGCTCTTGTAAAGGTGTTGTTGAAGACGAGGGTGTTCGGGAATTTCCAGTTTGAGAGCGTTCATAACTATAGTTCTGTATGGTTGGCTTGACCTTATATTTGACAAAATTTACCACCTCATTAGAAGAAGACAAAGTTTTAATCTGACAATTATAAGCTCTACCTGACTCGGCTTGAAATAATAAAAAAACCTTAGGTGTATAAACACTTGCAGCATGCTTCAAAATTTTCACTTCAAAAACTACAACTACTTTTCCATGGTTGGTTTTGAAATCTGCTACCATCTCATCATATCGGTGATCATCAAGTAATCGTTGGAAGTGTTCGAAAAAGCGCTGCACTTCATGTTTGTAACTTGCATAGTTCTTGATGACCTTATTCATGCTCTCACTCCGTTATGTATTGATCATGTCTGCACATAATGTATCCCTTCCATAGACCAATGCCCATTTTTCTTTGACATTGAACAACCTTTTTAACTAGTCATTGCTTTGCAAACCATACTTTTGCAACATCTTATCCCAAGCATCTAAAAATATTCCTCATAATCATGGCCATAAACACAACTACTGAAATCAATTGCAAATTCTTTAAAGCTCCCGAAAACACTACTCAGATGTGTAGCTACATTTTGGAAAATATGCCATACACAACGTCGATGGTAAGTCTTTGGCCATTGACAAGAAAGTGCTTTAAACATTGCAACATCTTGATCAGTGAGTATCGTCTTAGATAGCTTTTCACCCATAGCCTTTGCAAATGTGTCAAACAACCACTTAAATGTGTCTGACGTCTCATCATACAACAAGGCAACACCAAATATAATGGATTGTTTATGATGATTCACCCCAACAAATAATGCAATTGGTCGGCCATCCTTATGTTTACAATACGTAGTATCAAAGCACACAACATCGCCGAAATCATCATAGTCAGACACCATTCTTCCACCAGCCCAAAAAATATTAGTGATCAAATCATCTTCATCCACTTGAATAGCATAAAAGAAGTTAGGATCTTTCAATTGCATCATTTTCAAGTACTCAAGAACCCCACACGTTTCATCTGGCCTTACTTGTAAATTACATTTGCCTCGTAAGTGGTTGTTATAGTCCATACGAACAAATCCAAGACTTTCACAACCTCCTGGCTTAGCCATGAGCTCAAATGCAGTTTTGGGTGCAATACCTGATCCATCAACCATTTCTACTTCTATTGCTTGAGATATTGAGACTTTTCGGTGTGATCTGAATAAATGAGCCTTACTCGGGCTTGCCAATAAATGATTATGCTCAGCAACAAAGTTTTCAACTGTGAACTTGAAGGTATAACGACAATTAATCTTTAACATAGCCGAACATCTAAACCTTGTTTCCGGACGATGAGATTTTTAAGCATCATCTCGTTTATCTCATCCCCTTTTACCCTCTCAAATGTCCCATCCACCAATATTTCTTTAAGCTTATGTGACTTCTTCTAACCGAGAATCCAAGTTCCATTGCATATGCGTTGTAAAACTGATAAGTTGCCTCTTCAGTTTCAAATTCTATTCCGATCCTTAGTACCATCTTTTTAGATATCTTGGCATGTAATGAATTTTTCACTTTCATCATCTATGCAAAAACTCGTAGCATCACTATCCTTTCCTCAAACTCCAAACGTCTACGTGCTTGTCCATCTTGTATAGAAGCATCCATAACCTTAACAAAATATATCAAACGACTACAAAGATTACTCTAGAAACAATATAAGTAATAGTTTCATATTACAAATGACCAAAATTCAGTCTTTTTGTGTTGTTGAATTACCAAAATTCAGCAACATCAAGTTTCACTTTCAAGAGTTCAAAATTTAGTAAATTAGATACTACTTAATGTATGCATGACTTGTTATTAAAACTCAGTCAATCCAACAATGTCAAAGATTCACTTTCAACAGTTCAAAATTCAGCAATATCATCCTACGACTCATAACTATCCGTATTGGTTTTGTTTGTTTCCGTAATTTTAATTAACATCAAAACTTAGTCAATCTGATTCACTCACAAGATGATTTAAAAAAGTTTTTGCTAGTATGACAGTATCAACTCATCGAATTGATTCCTAAATTCATAAGGGACTTTTCATTTTTCAAATAGCCAAGGCACATCTTTTTTTTAGAAAGGAGAAGAATGAAGACGGTAAAGGGAGAATTTCATATTATAGACTTGAAGAGGTTACTTTGCGTCGACTTATAGCAGGAGAAATCTAATAGACGATGAATACCAAAAGCAGAAGGATTTCTCTTTTGCAACGGTGACGATTGGGAGCGGGAGAATTCTAATCGACGTTCTTCGTTGTGGGGATAGTTATAACTCTAGACCGGTTTGGTATTCTATTAAATAAGAACCGAACTCAATTTTATATCCTTTTGAACCGAACCCATAATTCAACAGCTTTATAAAAAATATTTCTGCCACATGGACCAATTAGAATAGAGGAACAGGGAATGAGATACAAATTTGGAAAGAAGATTTGGACTGGGTAACTGGTGGTTTATAACTAGTCAGTCAATTATTTTCTATCGAATTTTAGGTAAGTTGCTGTAAAATTATTGTGGACCATAACATGAGTTTGTTGCTGTAACTTCATAATCAATGTACCTGAACACGTCCTGTTAACCAACAATATGCGAGAAATTTATCTTCTATTTTACTGTATGATATAAGCCTAATGATTCAAGAGGCCGATTTATACAAATGGAGAGTCCATTAGAAAAAGAAAGTTATATGATTCAGTTTCAAAGATAAATCTTAAAATTATCTTTTGCTATAATTAATTAATTTTAGTTATGTGCAAGACTCTCTTAAAACCAAATTTAACCAATTACTACAGGCCACATTTATAAATATTTTATTGACTTTTAATGTAATGTTTAAAGCTATTTATAAATAATTCTATCTCATGTTGTTTATAATTTGCAACATTTCAAAAAAAAAAATATTTTGCATATAATCCTGTTGATATATTATATTGATGTGCGTAAAACATATTTTATAGGTTAAGATGAGGTAGTTAAAAGAGAACATCAAAAAATGAGGAAAGTGATGGATTAAGATTAATCTTAAAATTTCTTTAATGTATATGCTCTTAAAGTATGGAAGCACCATTGGGATGAGTGAACAAACCATGGGTATGACGACAACAGACTGCGTCTGAAAAAATATGTTAATCAAAACAAGTCTACACTACTACATCAACGAGCAAATGAAACGGTTCATTGCTACGGTTTTCACTAATGAAGCGGTTTAAAGCAACAGTTGGGCTAAAGAAACGGTTTACCTTAACGGTTTTGTCTATTGCAGCGGTTTTTGAAACGGTTAATCGATGTGTCATATTTTAATAGGCCGAAAATATAGTGAAGCGGTTACTAGGGGCCTATTGTAGCGGTTTTTTAATGTTTAATGAAATATTAGTAATAAATGGCGCGGGTATATGAGCGCCTATTTTTCATCGAAATCTTGTAAATTGGAGAAAACACGCTTCAGTTTACTCTCTCTCTATCATCGATCATCCCCAATTCCAACCTAGCACCATCGACCTTCGATTCCTCATCGACCTCCGATTCCTCATCGACCTCCGATTCGCCGTCAACCTCCGATTCGTTTTGCCTCCTTCCCCACCTTGTTCACCGTTTCCATTAACACCTCGAGTAGGGTTTAGCGCCGTCGACCTCCGAATCATTATACCATGTATCTATTGAGTTCACCATTGGAGCAGTAACGATTCTACAAGGTAAGCACGTCATTTTACCCTTCAATTTCTATGTTCTACATTCTATTGAAATCTTTGGTTTGTGCTGTGCAAAACTGTTGCGTACTACTAAGGAAGGGATTTTCGGTTGAATAAGATGATTAGGGCATAAACATTGATTAGTTGTATAATCCAGGGATTATGGGTATTATATCTTTCCCAAATCTTTGTTGTAGAAGTTTGGTTAAAGAACTCAAAGCTTTAAGTTGTCAATCAATAAAACACAGTGACATTTTAACTTGGACAATATTAGGACAATGCCATCATTTTAAGGGGTTGCTGTTTGTTGTTCTTTATCCACTATTTTCCTCCCTCTTCCTATCAAAGTCTACCTAACAGCTGATATTTTAATTAGTTCCTTTGATATAATAAAGAGAATATGCCATTGTTTAGTTGGTGGCTCTAGTCTTTATAGAACTTCTGAGCATACGGATGTTGGAAGTGGTAGATATTTTCATCTTTGATATGATACGTTTCCCCTGCTTTCGTTTTAGAAATTATGATATCCTACGTGGTTTAAATTCAGAAGTTGTTGTCATATGGTTGTATTCAACTTTGGAGCTATATTATAATGAAAATAACAATAATTGGGTGGAAACAAAATGGTGTAAATGATCAAGCACGATTCATCTATATGAAATAATTTTAAGTTCAGTAATTGTTACTCTTTATGCAATTTCTTCTTTTTTTGCAGATCAAGCATATATGAGAAACTATATTAATTTATATGAAATCAATTTTGCATCAGTTATGTGTGTTTGTACTTTGTATCAGGACATGACTCTAATCCAAAAACTCAGTGCGGTCTTATTTGGGTGTGTCTAGTTTCAATCTGAGGAGGATGATCACAGACTTGTTCGAAATCATAAGAAGCATATTTATCAACATGAACCATTTATCTTGGCTTCTCAAGCAATTAAAATATTTTATGTTGAGGACCCATTACAAATGATTAGCAATATGTGGTGAATGATTTGCCTAGAGATATGCTTGCTACTAAGAATGAAGAGAGTGATAGAATTGCTGATATATTTTGGACGGAACCTGTAAATTCTCACAAAAAAAGGTTTGGTATTGATGGTGATGTTAAGCTTAGTCGTACAAGGACTGATGTGCATGCAACAATAATTGACTTGGAAGGAAATGTTCTAGATGACTAGACAAATGGATAAGTTTATGTTATTGGTCTTTTGCACAAACACGTACTTGCTCTAGCACAATGATATATAATATAACCTATCAAAAAATTTATGGCATTCTTTTTTTTCCTTTGAGATTTACAGATTTCGGTTGTGCATTTCAAAACTTATTGAGATTATTGAAAGAAAATGACGTTTCTTTGCACCATAGCCGAAATCTCTAAACATAAGCTAGGGAAAACCTACAGGAAACTATATTTTGATGATGCAAACTACCGGGAGAGAGAATGTAACCAAGTTTTGCCAACCCAGTAGATCTTTGTTATTATCCAATTCGAAATGCCCTCTAGAACTAATTGTAAAATACTTGAAAGCTGATTTTTCTATTCTAGTGTCTAGTGTAGGTTTAAAGTGGAACTTAAAGTAGCTTGTAGCGGCCAATAATTTGGGTAGCCTTCCTTTTTGTTCTATAGATTATTAAATCCTTAATTGGATTTGGATAGCCTTATGTATTTTTATTAAATTATGACTTTCTATGCCGCATGCCTTTTTTCTTTTGAATGATTAATATGGTGTATACCTTTTTATACTCTTTGTAGCTGTATATATTTAAAATTTATATGATTTCTATAGCTTCTCTCATTATCCAGGTGAGTCAACTTGGAGCTGATGCTCAGAAGTATCAAGCTGCTGCTCAAAATGCCACCTCAAATGCATCTGCTTATGATTTGCTGGGTAGTTGTAACATGTAAGCATTCGTCATATTTTGGAAAATTTATCATATATGGTACCGGTAATCGAATAAGTAAAGCATTCAACCCCAATTTATCACTGGCAAGCAAAAGCATTGAACATCTGGAAATGTACTGACACTGATCCAGAATGTATTTCCCTTAAAAGTATCTTGTTCAGTATTAATCTCATGCAAATGTGTTTTTTAAATTTTGCATTTATATTCATTAGATAATCGTATACATATGTGTATTGCTTCATTACCGTACCATTTATGACACTTGCCCTAATGCTTGTTTTTATTAGTAGAAGCTAACTATCAGACTTTCAGGTTTCTCGCATCTACTAAACAATTAGCTAAAGCATTGGAAGCTCCATTAGTGAATGACTTAGGGTATACGAAGAGATATATCCGCTGTCTTCAGGTACTACATTTAATTCCATCTAGTTAGATTACCTCTTTTCGAGCCTTGTAATATAAGTCTATGTTAAGGCTTGTGAGAATGACCTCATGCTCTATTGTGTACTAAACGATTTATATTGACTTTAATGTTGAAATACTAGATTTTCTATGTAAATCATAAACTTGTGGCTCATAGCATTTATGAAAGCATTATTGTACTTGAACCCTTATAACCACTGTATTAGCGGTTAAGGGGTTAGCTGTATTCTGGTTGTTGGACTACGAGTATGAGCCTTAAGTGTTGTTTTTCATTCATTCTCTCACCTGCTAATCTGTATATAAAAAGATATACACCATATTAATCTCACATAGCTTGGTTCTAGAAGCATGACGAAATGACTTTAGTGGCAAGTTAGCTTGTTTAGTTCAACTGGAACTTGGCGAATGTCTGTCGTGGATTGTTTGTTTTGCTATTTAGCTCAACTAAAGGTTCCTTGTTAATATTATTTTCGTTCATTTTCGTTTGCAGGTGATTTTGGTTTGAATAGGGAAATGACACAAACAAGGACACAAACAAGCTATCTTTTTGGGTATGAATTAGTTGAATAGATGTAACGCTATAATTTTGAGTATGTGTATGATACTTTAGTTTGAACAGTGTGGAAACCTTTTTGTCTAGCTAAGCCACACACTGAATTTGCTAAATTTTCTTTTGTTAATGACGTTAGGAAATCGAAGTTAGAATACTTGGTATTTGTGATAATTGAGACCATTAAGTTTGATTTGTTGATGTAGCAAGGAAATCAGATTTTGAGTATTTGTATTCCTCTTTTCTTGATGGTATTCATAAGAAGTTCAGATTTTTATATATGTAGGAATTTTTATTATAGATTCAAAAGCTTTTCTAAAAGCATAATTTAATGCACACCTTGCAACCGCAACAATTTCAAGATAACCGTTGCATATATTCAATAGATAACATTTATAAACAGGTGAAAAATCGTTTCATTTGGTATTAATCAGCGGTTCATTTATATTGATACAGCGATTTAAGTTGTGTTAGGAAACCGCTTCATTAGGCTATTTGCAACGGTTCACTAGTCAAATGCAATGGTTTCACGTAATTGTTTAAAACCGCTTCATTAGGTTATCTTTGCAGCGGTTTACTAGTCAAATGCAGCAGTTTCACGTAGTTATATAAAACCGCTGCAATAGCTATTAAGAACCGCTTCATAAAGCCTAATGCAACGCGAGCAAATGAAGCGGTCAAAAACCGCTACATAATATCTTTTGCAATGGTTTTTTTTCCTTTTGAAGCGGTAATCGACCGCTTCATTAGCCTTGCGATGTAGTAGTGCTAATTACTATCCAGATCACAATTGTAATTAGCTTGAGAGCCATGGCCATGGATGCACGTTTTGGTCTTAGTCAAAGCAATTAAGGAGCTTAGCTTTCATGGTTTTATCAGTCTTGATCCATTATAAAGCATAGATAGAAACATGGATCTAAAACAATAGTATGAACAACTGAATACTTGTCATTTTCTTGGTTTTAGAGAGGCCTGACAAGAAACCCTAACATAATTCTACAACACTGATGTCCATAGGATAATTGCACACCATCAAAGCATTTCAGCTTATGTGATAACAGTCGGCAGATGACAATTTGGTGCAACTGAACTTTTTAGATATCAAAGCAATTGAGCATTACAGCAGTCCTACTCCATAATCAATATCCAAGATATTGCATACACATTATATAAAAATGAACTACATAATCAATATTCAAGATATTGCATACACATTATATAAAAAAATTTCATAACCCTTCTCATTAGAAGTGTACGATGGAAGACAGGACAACCAACGCAACTTCTTCTCCTTATGGTGATAGAAACCAGAGATTGACTCATTGTTTTGCTAATGGGCTCAAGACTCGCTTGGCTGGTACAAGAACTCAGATTCTTCTCCTTATGGTGATGAAAACCAGAGATTGATCCATTGTTTTGTTAATGGCCTCCAGGCTCGCTCGGAGGGTAAAAGAGCTCGGATTTTTCTCGTTATGGTGATGGAAACCAGACATATGCTCCTTGGCTGGTACAAGAACTCAGATTTATAGAGCTCTCATTAGTAAAAAATTTGCTAATGTGCTAAAACTTAGCTTTTCTATCTTGTTGCATGCCCATTCAAGAAGCTCTCCAATTTCTTTTCAAAGAGGACAATCTCAAAGCTAACTCGCAGTGCAGCAAAGATTCACATTATAGGAATCCTCTGCGTAGGTTAGCACATTATGCTAAGGAGTTCATTGTTGTTTTTTTTGAACAATCAAGTTGCTGCAGCAAACCTCGACTTCAACGATCCATTGATCCTTGATTTTATTCATTATTAAGCCAGATCCATTATACCAGATCTGCAAAAACCTAAAAGTATAGCAAAAACACTGTATTAGATTCAAAAATAACTACAAAGATAAAGATATTTATAGATTCAGAGTATATATTCTGCAGTTACCATATTGCGGTGGAGCTCAGATAATAACAATGGACATATAGGTGAATTTGGCCGGAGTTGAGCTTCGACGATCTCATCGTCGTCGATTGAGTAGAAACTCCGATTCTGCTCTTTGGTCGTCTTCTTAGTTAGGTCGAAACAGGAAGAGAGGAGTCTTCTTCTTAGTAGATTTGAAACAGGAAGAGAAGATCGGAGAAAATTGAGGGTTGAAGAAAATAGATGGCTGCTGCGAGTATATATAGGTAGGTTAAAGGCTAGAATGGTCAATTCTTAAATTAGAGATGACTGCTGCGAGTATATATAAGTAGGTTAAAGGCTAGAATGGTCAATTCCGAAATTAGGAGTCATTATTACCTTTTTATTCATTAAAAACTACTTCGAATCAATAAAAACAACTTATGAAATTGAAGAGAAACTATTATGAAAAGAAACTTCATATAAATAGACGATATCAAAGTCAATAAGAATTTAATATGATTTAAGTAATACATGACACATTCCACCAAAAAAAAAAAGTAATGCATGACACAATTATTTTTTGATGTAACTGTTACATTTAACAAAAAAAAATGTTACCTTTTATAAATTTTATTATATATATTACAATTATTTTTACATTTAATAAATGTGTTACCTTAATTCAAAGTGTTACTATCACCTTATATTTTGTTACAATAGGATTGCTATAATAAACATATAAACGTTTGTGTGTATATATATATACGGGCTAATTAGGTAAGTAGGCTTTTTTTTTTATTTATAACTAGTAACTAGGCTAAAACCAGTTTATAGTTTAGTAATTGTACCCCGTTCCCTTTTTTTACCGTGGAATTAAAAACCCTAACCCAAAAAGCCCCTTCACTCTTTTCTTCATCGCTGAAAATCTCCTTCGTTCTTCTCTTCATCGCCGATCTGGAGTTCAATCAGAAGTGCTGCCGCTATCTTCCCTTCCCTTCCCATTCTTCCAACTACTTCTCTCTGAAATTTTCTTCATCGCTGAAAATCTCCGCCGATATCTCCCCTTCCGATATGGAGTTCAATCAGAATTCGGTAAATTCGCAGTCGGTAAACTCGCAGTTGAAGCTAGGGTTGTTGCTTATTACCCTTGAAGTTGAAGAGCAGGACCATATTTTGGTTTTGAAATTTCGATATCTGTCTGTTTGTAATTTCATTTCAGTTGTTTGAGTTTCGCAAGATCTGAGATATGTCGTCTAATGGTGAGCATCATTCCACCACAAAGACGCCTCCTGCACATCGCCTTTGCGGAATTCCAAATTTTGTCAGGTAACTAAAGCCCGCAGATAGATGAGAAGATCCTACATTCCTCTTTTTAACTATAATGCTTATAAATTGATAATTCTGGTTTCTGATTTCAAAAGTCAAAGATGAGAACTTTGGTTACTGGAGGAGCTGGATTCATTGGCTCTCACCTAGTTGACAGGATGATGGAAAACGAAACCACCGGGCCCTTCTCAGCCATAGGCTTCTTGGGGTGTCCAACTTGCAGCACCGACGACCCTTCACGTGAAAATGTGAAAGTCATTGAAACTCTGGTGTGAAATATTTTTCTGGTATTAAAATATTTTTATACCAGAAATTCACTAATGGACTTATCAGTGTACTGAAATAGAAGAAGGTGAACTTTTTATCTATAATGTATTCATGTTGTAAACATCTTCTCATTTTTATGTATCAATGATGGACTTGTTAAACATGGAGTATATCTTGTTTTGATATTGATCTGGTGTGAATTTTCTCATGCCAGAATAATCAATTATGAAGTTATGTGAGTTTTTCAAATTCTGGTATGTAATATTGATAGAAAAAAAAAATTCTGGTATGTAATTTTCGTAGAAAAAAATTATGGTATGAAAATCTATGGTTGAAATTCTGGTAATAAATTCTGGTAAGATAAATTCTATTATGATAAATTCTTGTATGATAAATTCTGGTATGAAAAAATTTTCTGGTATGAAAATTTTCTGGTATGAGAAAAGTTAATTATTTGTACCTACCATTAAATGAAAGTGGTAAAAAATTATGGGGTACATTTACTAAATCATATTCTTAAAAAGACCTAGTATATCAAATTCTCCCTATATATACTAGTCTGGTCGCGTGTGTGCATAGCACGGGCGACATGACTTTAAACCGTACAATAAATTGGAAACCATCGAACAAATTAACTATTACATTGGAATAAATACGGTAAACTAATGTTAGCATATGTACAAGAAAGTTATGGTAGGAATCGCTCTTCAATTGACTTGCTCCCGTTCAATTGATTTGTTCCCGTTTCGTAGTTGTTTATGTTGCTCTTCAAATGTGCTCCTGTAACAAAGAGAAAGTAAATCTAGAGAATATACCATTCGCATATCTAGAGAGAGTCCAAGTGAAGATGAACCAGCTCATATAACAAATAAATTCTAGCTGAGGAAAAGAGTATTGTTTCAAATATTGAAGCCCATCCTGGCATCAACAATTGTAAGTTCCGTTAATAGGAACTCCAAATATGGAAATTAAAATTTTGAAATTTAACCCTTATAATGGTTGCAATATTAACACAAATGAAGTACAAGATAGGGTGCTACGATATTGTTGTAAACAACATTGATACTGATATGGAAATAGGCTAACAAATCAAAGACTTCATATCAAATAACTCTCAATCAGGGACAAGGTTACCTGCTCTATTAAATCATGGGCAAGAGCCCCGTGAATTGTCACTTCATCCATTGTGGCTGAAATGTTACACATTACAAATTCAAATTGAAGACGCTCTTCGTATGGGGTATCATTAGATTCCAATGTTCAATTAACTATACAACTTAGTCTTGAAGTTGTGAAACAAAATATATTTCCCATTAGAATCCAAATATCTACTCTTACACAAATAACATGCGAGGGTTCTTTAGAAACAGTTAGTCATGATTCTTAACCTTTTCAATTTACTGTACAACCATGTAGATTAGCATATCCAACACCTCTATATAAAACAAATGTGACAAGGAAACAACTTTCATATAATCCCAAGTAGGATGATTAATGGTCCCCAAATTTTAAAAAGCACCGAAAATAATTGAGCATTACGTGATAGCAAATATATAACAAGAGCATTTGTAAACCCAACGAAATTTTATTGAACGGAGGATTCTATCCATTTTTTATCGATCCCTAAAAGACTCACGGCTCCAATAATGAGAGTCAAACACTATCTTAACACTCCTTGAATGCATAAAACCAATGACTCAATGAAATAAAATGCAATAAGTTAGAAAACAAGCAAATACCGTACCTACAACATATAAAATATAAGGTTTCATCATTTTGTTTTTCCATAGAAGTAAAATTATCTTGCTTTAGTAAATCAATTGTTTGACATCACTCATCTCAAGAGCAAAGAATATATTGATATCCAAACTAAGAAAGTTTAAAACCCAATCAGACATACCATTGAACTTCAAATTACATGAATAGCCCCGCAATATGTTTGGTTAAATCACATTGTGTGATTTATATATGTTCACCTTAGTAGGATAGTTTGTAGGATAGTTCTCCTCATACATCTTCAACTGTCGAGACGCATAGGCTATGACCTTACCCCTCTGGATCAAAACACACCCAAGCCCAGCTTGGATATGTCATTGTATACCACAAAGTCATTTGTACCCTTTGTATACAAATATCATATGCATATGATTTTCTCAAAAGTCCAATTCCTCGCATCGTATTATTATGTTTTCCTTATACTCATGTTGTTTTACCTTCTTTTAAATCTTTACCACCTGTAGGATAGTTAAATCCCTTTGAGTTTCCTCGTATACGCCTTACGGACCACGTTGGTTGGTCTTATTACTTTCAGCAACTCTTATGTCATCAGTCCAGCTTGAATTTTCATTGGAGTACCTCCATTTCTCATTAAACTTTTATATATACACTTTTATGTAATCATCTTATTGGGGTAATGCCGGATCCATATAACAGCCTTTAGTCATTCAACTTTACTCCTTCTCATGTATGCTCTAGCCAACATGTAGATTTCATCTGCAATCACCTCACAACTCGACCACACATTTCACCAAGGCTTTAAATCATACTCTCTATGTTTGTGCCGCTTCTGAAATTCCAATTATTCTGTGTCACATTTTTAATCACAAGGGTTTACCTTGTCAATCTAGACATTTTGACCCCACCTTTTCTCGGAGGAGCACAATCAGTCCTACTTGTGTGGAATGCTAAGACATAGGACATGTTCACAATCATCTATTTCTTCTTACTCTTCTAGTTCTTCTTACAGGGATCCCTTCATACTAACTTTAATATGTATCTTTCCTTAGTCAGTAGTAAGTAACTACTCACAACAATTCCCTTTACACCATTACTATCATCAATGGTCATTACCGACCGTCAGGAGGTGCTCTTTAATTTCTTTAGTAGAGTTATCATATTGGACTCATTCAATGTTACAATCAAGGCTACTAGTACTTGTATTGATTTAACTTCACCACTTTTGTCGTTGATCTATGGAAGAAATTCACCAGATGTCGGTAAAATTCCTTTATAACCTTGTGGTTATTCTTCTTATCTATCAACCAACCATCGCTAGTTAGCTAGTACGTGTAAATTCTCTATTGTTACCCATTTGTCTGTAGTTGACCTTCTATAAGATCGTAGACTTACTTTTCTTATATCTCTTTTGAGGTTTGATATACAAGGTGAAAATATATCTCTTCCATTTATACTCCTTTAGCTCCTTCTACAATTTACACTCCTATAAGAGTACTATACTCTTACGAGTCTAGTTGTATCTTCGTCTTCCGTCAACGGACTTATAAATTCTTTTACGATAACTTGTAGGCATTTCGCCATGATTCTTTTTTTCCGAGTTATTGCCCACTTGCAGTTCCCTGTTATGACCCGCTAATGTTATTAACTTAAATCCCTTCGTGAGTGAGAAGTTATTAGAGACCCTCTTTTCACTCAAGACCTTTCTCCTACACCCTCCTTCCTTGGGTGTTGTTTTGCATTACCGCCTTTGTAGAAATCCGCTCTTTGTTGTATCCCGATCCTTGTTGAATTTCTTGTGTGTTCTAGGAGGTCACCCCACTTCCCTGGTGGTGAAAACTACCTTCCACTTTCTAGCAACCTGTAAACTTTCCTTTTGCGGCTCCTTTATTCTTCGTATTTGGATGGACAATGTATCTCATGTTGACTCCTACGCTTATGATTGTCTCGGTTGTCCATCTTGATTGTGGTGTCAAGTAGCTGGTCGAGAGTGATCATATTCCGCCCTGATTCTAGCCTCAAACTTTCACCTTCTAGTCCGTCAATAAGCTTAGATTTAATGCTTCTGGTCTGGATCGCTACTATATTTCACCTTGACTTTCTTGCCCATGTGTGTTTCTGAAGGTATCCGCTTTGTTTGTAACGTTGCTTTACATCACACTTGAAAGAACCTATGGATTGTCTCTTCCAATTTGTACATTTGTCAGTCATCAATTGCTTTTCCGGAACTACACTCATGTATTTTCTTCATTTGGTCCTATTGAGTTGACTCAGGTTTCCCTTCTTGTCATCGTCGTTGGTGTTGTCTTTCAGTCTTCACTTTTTCCTTCTCGACGTTCCTCAACAAGCTCGAAGGAGTTGTCCGTCGTTTGTCTACCCTAATGCACATAAGAGGTGCATACTAATCCTCACGTTGACACCTTTCAAAATCTACTTAGATGTGTCAAAGGGGTGAGAAACTCATTATGTTATCTTTGTTAAGGATATAACATACCTATAATTTCTACTAATCTTTGGCATATATTTATCAATACTACATATCTTTATAATCAAGCTAATAAGTCAACATAAAGTAAAAACCTAAAGTTCACACTAAGCATACTGAGATCCGCGGTAGTAGTGGTGGTCAGCCGTACTTTTCTATCCCCAACTAGACTATGCATGCATTTGAAAACTAAAAGTCCTTTTTAAAACATAGATCCCTTTTCGGGTTCTATTTAAGTACTTATTCGGTCTTTCAGAATATTTCAAGTGTCATTGTTGCCAACCTAGAGCTCTGATACCATGTTGTAACACCCCGAATTCTCAGAACTCGGGACATTACTGGTTAGAACCTCACAATGGGTCCCGACCTCAGTTTGACAACAATATTACTAGGATCTTGCAACAAGACACAAATAAGAAAAACCGAAAGTCATAAAAATGTATTTTTAAAGGAATAAATGCAATGACGTCTAACAGCCTATAGTACTTAAACAATAGAAGAGTCTAACTGTCTTTAACAAGAAGAAAGAAACAACAAGATAACACCCAACCCACTCTAAGGAGTACGGAGACCCGGCTGACCACTACTTCCGGATCACTCAACTGCTGCTCTAAACTGCGGTGAATCTAAAAACACAACAGAACAACCATTAGCTAGTTATCTAAACTTTAGAAGAATAATAATAGCACACACACATAGCAAAAGTTAACACTCCTCATGCTTTCAAACAATCCATTTATTATATTTACTTAGGTCATTCACTCTTATTAATGATACTTATTTTTGTGACACGAGAGATTCCCAAACCTCGTCTCCGCCCCTATGTAACCATCAGGAATGGATCTGATGCATCTCACCTTGTACCTGTATGGTCTGGGTATTGAGAACCTCCAAGTCTCCTGGCAGAGCTGGCAGTGATGTCACGGCCGGTTATACATACACTTGAGCCTTAAAATATAATAATAATAACAGTCATCCTAACAGTTATTATTATAAACACACATCACACACACCACTATTATCACTCAACCAACATCAAGAAACTAGCTAAGTAAGTCGCAAGGACTTACCTTAGTCAAATCACATCCTAACAAGTCTCAACTCGGGCCGTATTCGTGGTAACTCAAACGCCTGTCAATTAAGGCATGGGGATCAAAATCACATCCTTAAACTCTTAGAAGTTATAAACTTCTAAGTTGTACAATCTTATGAAGAGAATTTACGAAAAAGGTTCTCTTAAGTTAAAAGACTAATTTGCCCCTGATCCCGAAACTCCGAGAAGTCTATCCTTTAGTTCTAAAATTCTATTCTAGGTCGTATATCTTAAATCTAGTTCTCATAGAAAGGTTTAGTGAGGATTTATAAGAGTTACACAAATTCTAGATTTTCATAAAAAAAAACGTTAAGGTCCGACTTTGGGTTAAGATCCAAGGCTCTAATGAAACATAAAAATTCCGGAATAAAATTTCTAAATCTTCTATAATATGCATACTAAATATAAGACAATGATCTCTCACAATTTCTCACCCAACACTCCTACATAAAATTCTAAAGTTGAGGTAAAACTATCATTTCTATACTTGGTCATTTTTTTCCTTTGTTGCAAAAACAGCTCAACTATGCTACTTCAGGGCCTTGTAAATCTTAATCCAACCGTTAACTCTTTCCCAAAATTTTACACAATAAACTACATAATTCCATCTACAACATATCAAAAATTCAACGGTGGATTCTCGATTTAAGCTATAAAAATTAGGTCCTAATGTCAGCAGGTCGAAGCTGAAAGGTAGAGTGTGCAGAAGATCCTAGGTTCGAGTCTTACTCCCAGCAGTCCCTCCCATTTAAAACTCAATAGGTCTCTAGTTCGAAACTCTTGAGTTTAGAGATGGGGCCGGTTCAAACCAAACTGCCGAACCGGCGGTTTGTGAACCGGCGTAAACCGCCGGTTTGACCAAACCGGCGGTTTAGGTTTGCCGGTTTGGTTGAACCGGCGGTTCACGGTTTATGTTTAGGTTTGGCTCTAGACCAAACCTAAACCGGCGGTTTGGTTTTTTTTTTTTTTTTTAAAATGGACCAAACCGGCGGTTTGGTCCCCTAAACCGGCGGTTAACCGCCGGTTTGGTCCAGTTTTTCAATTTTTTTTTTATTTTAATAAACCGGCTAAACCGCCGACCAAACCGGCGGTTTAGGTTAAACCTAAACCGCCGGTTTGGATTTTGACGGTTTAGGTTTAGGTTTGGCCAAAGGCCAAACCTAAACCGGCGGTTCGCAAACCTAAACCGTCGGTTTAGGTTTGCGACCAACCACTACCTGAGTTGCACTTATTCTAAAATAACACTTAACCACCTAGATCTAATGTAACAGCCGTAAGAATCAAAGGAGTCGAGAAATAGGTTCCTACCGGGCTGCAGCAAGGAAGGAGGCACCTGCTGAGGCTTCGATCGGCATCACCTCCTCCGGGATCACTGGCTCAGTTCGTTTGCACCGCCATAGTGGCTGGAAGGCCGGCTCAGCTTCGGTTTCGTGCGTCTCTAGCGGCTGCAGATCGACTCTAGTGGTGTGCGGTTACCCGTGGTAGACCAACGAGGGTGGTTCGGCTTGCTGTGCAACAGGAAGGTCGTCACGATGATCCACTGATTCAGGAGGAAGAGAGGGAAGACAACCGATACTAACCTATCGACGCAAAAGGACCAGATCTGGCGCTGAACTCGGTTAGATGTAGGTTGTTGTGCAACAAGAAGGTTGTCTCCTTCCCGATAGAAGCGTGCAGCGGCTTGGAACGCAAGGAGAAGGTCCAGCGTCGAGTGTAGAAGATGGAGGTAAGGTCCCGGGGCATTTGCTGTTTGCAGAAGACTGGGTGTGGCGTCCCCAGCAACGTCTTTGATATGGTGGTGAAGACGGTTGAGCAAAACACGATGGGAGATGATATCGGTTTTTCCAGAGTGCGTGAGGCAGTAGTTGCGGTAGAGAGGGAAGAGTCGACTGCGTAATAGGGTAGCTGCAATTAGGTTAGGAAAGATTAGGTTTAGCGTTAATTGTGATTAAAGGGAGATTAGGTTAAGATTGGGCCGGCTGAAGGCTTTTGGGCCAGATTTGGGCATGCTCTTCAAATCAAACAAATGAGCTGAAAGAAAACTCCTTACCCACCCGAAACCGTCAAAAGTACGGAAATATCTACGGAATTATATAAGTTATCATTTTATCTGAATCAAGGTCACATAAAATGATAGAATTTAATATCGTTTTCATTTATTTTTAAAGATTAAGGTTGGCGGATCGGAATCCGGTTTGATCGGGTATTAAACAGAAAATAAAAATTTTCCGGTTATTACACCCGCGGCCAAGGGAGGATGGCGCGACTGCGACCCGTTTACTGCACCTGCGGCCGGTCTTCTGCGAGATTTGTTGTTTGTTGTTGACGGAGTGATGAAGGTAATCGGCTTCGGTTGCTGGTTCGAAGACGTAGAGGAGGGGAAGGCTAAGACTCCAATTGCTTGTTCGCTGAGCAAAGGGCCGAAGATCCTCCGGTTGCTGATGTGGTTCGTGGCGGCTCGCAGGAGGAACACGATGGTGCCGGCTTGCTTGAGGAGTAGGGTGTGGATATGTGCAGAAGGAGGAGCCGCTGCCCACTGATACGTACAGAAGGAGGAGCCGCTGCCCACTGATACGTACAGAAGGAAGAGGTTATAGGTTTCCTGCGGCAAGGTTGGATGAAGGAGAGGGTTGCTTCTCTAGGGTTTACGTGAAAGAGAGAGTCTATGAGCATCGGCTGGCTGCAACAACCTCCTACTGGGCCCGGATGACATGCTTAATGGGCCCGAATGGTTTAACTTAAAGGATATAACTCTATTGATGGATAAGAAGAGATAGATCGATTTTGTGTAATTTATGTGAGTAGAAACGTCGCATAAAATAATAAAAATATCCAAGAACTCGGTGCCACATAAAATGACAAAATGACGGAAAGGTCCAAACTGGTCGAGTTCCAGTTTGTCTCAGAAATAAACGGAAATTTTATTTCCGGATGTTACATCAGTTCCCCTTAAAATAAGTTTTGTCCCGAAACTTAAAAGAAGACAGCATGCAGCCGGAGTCCATACAAAAGAAATAAAGCGCCGGAAGAAGCCACAAACGGTCAAGTTCTGATTTGTTTCTGAAGTAGCCGGAAGTAAAATTTCCGGGTATTACATTCATTAGGATAAATAAATGAATTGGTCAATACGAAAATTGATGGCCAAATTAGCTAGTAAGCCTTTTTGAGATTTCTCTCTAGTGACTAAGTTCATGGTATAAAAGTGTTTAATAAATGTACTTCTAATCAAACCCGTTACCTTTCAAATTCAATTTAATGAAAGTGGTAAAAATTGAAGGGGTACACAAACCTAATGGAAATAGAAAAGGGCCTATTTGGCCAAATTCTTTCAAAATTTATTAGAAGTTTTGTAATTATCTTCATGATTTGGAGCAGGCCCGTCCAACAAGGGGTGCCATTCGGCCCAACAGCACAGGGCCCCCAGTTTTTTTGGGGCCCCATAATAATAGTGTTTAGTTAATATATCAAACAAAAGAGTGCTTGCCACATTGGTTAAACCTCAACATTAGGTGGAAATGGTCTAGGGTTCAAATCCCATTGCTACTATTTTTATATTTTATTGTTTATATAATCTTTTTTTATCTCCTCTTTTGCTTATTTTTTTGGGGCCCATGATAATTATATTTATATAATTTTTTTTATCTCCTCTTTTGCTTATTTTTATTTTTTTTTATCTCTTTTTTGCTTATTATTTTTTATCTCATCTTTTGCTTATTTTTTGGGGCCCCATTATAATTATGTTTATTTAATCTATTAAACAAAAGAGTGCTTGCCATATTGCTTATGTTTATCTTTTTAAGGTGTGTAATTTTTTTTATATCTTCTTTTGCTTATTTTTATTTTTTTAACTCCTCAATATTAGGTGTAAACGGTCTCATTTTACTTTTTATTGTCAATTTTTCATGCATTTTGTAATTAAAAAGTAATTTATTTTTTTCCCATTTTTTTTTTTGATAAAATAATTTTTTTAAAATTGATAAAAAAAAAAATATTGACACAGGGCCTCCAAAACTCATTGGACGGCCCTGATTTGGAGGTATATATAGCTTTTAGTTCAAGTGAGGAGAGAGCTTGTAGACAGGAATTAGGAGGGTTGTGAGTCATTGGATGAATTTAATTAAATCAAGGGCTTTCACACGCTAATCGTTAATAGCATTGTTGTAAATTGACTTAAAATTTGGGGAAATTCCCTTACGTTCAAACATAGGCATCAATGTTCATAATTTTATATGTCATTGCTCATGTTTTTATACTCAGTGTTCATAGCGTTCTTATTTATCAAAGTATCATGTTCATTTATTCTTTTGTGTTCATTTTATAATCCGTAGATGTTCATTTACAATATATAACAACAAAAAGTAAAAAACTCATCACAAAATGTTAAAAGATGATAATAATATGTTATGTTTGTGTAAAAGTTATAGATAAGTCATCGGTTTTCATATTTTTATACGTTCTTGTTCATGTTTTTAGTCATCGGCGTTCATACATTTTTATGTCATTGCTCATGCAAATATTATAAAATATTTTTCTATGAGGCATTTTGTTGAACAGTTTGCGTGCACAATAAAAAGGGGCATATAGATTGTTCAATTCGACGAAATCATGTGTTCGAAATTTGGATGCACCCTAGCAGCATCAACAAGCGCTTCTGCATCAAGTTTACGCAGGAGCAAAAGAAGAGAATACGGGCTTTTGCAGAGAGAGTCGGGTGGAGGATATAAAAGCATGACGAGTCAGAGGTGCAACGCTTCTGCCAGGAGTTGCTCATCGACCGTCAGGTGCTAATTAAGGTCTAGATGCATAACAACAAGAAGTCCGAAGAAGCTTTACCTTCATCACCATCATCGTTCCTTCTTCGGTCAAACATAATCTAAATTGTTGTTTTTAATTAATCAAATATTATATTATCTCTTCATTCTCTGAGGGAAGATGAAATTTAGTTGTAGTAAAAAATCCAAATTGAGTCATTAACGTTGTTAATTTAGTACAAACACAAAGAGCTAAAAGTGAGTGGCAGTGGTGTAAAATTAAAATGGTTGTCGGTCAAAATTGATACGTCATTCGTTGAGATTTGCAAAGGGAGAGTTAATTACTTCGAGTAGAAGGTAAACAAATGCAAAGGCGTTAGTTTTTTAAGGTCAGAGAAACGAAGGGAAGGGTGATGTCATTAGTGATATGAGAGCCCTTGATTTAGAACTCATGTGATTGCTCATAAACTCTTCTTATTCCTATTTGGAAGCATCCTCCTCACCGGAACCGGACTCTCTCTCTCTCTATATATATATATTATATTCCTCCGATCAAATATATAAGGTATTCTAGCTTCTAAAATACTATTAGAAAAATTAAGAATGTGAGCAACCAAATTAATAGGTGTTTAGGTTTTGGTTTGGATCGGTCTATATCGGAACTCGTTCTTTCTTCAAATCGATTAATCTTGCATAAATTCGACATAATAACATAAAACCAAAAATTAAATCACCCAAATAGTGATTTATTTAGAAATACGATATTGACCGTATAATGCATATACGATCAAATATTCGATTGGCTAAGGTGGTTGTCGAGGTGTGTACTGACATTGAGTACCATTTCAAGCAAAGTTATTGGATGAGGCACCACGTCTTCGTTGAGCTTCTCGTACTCTATGGTCCAATTTATAAAACTAACGTTGTCACTTTCGGGCTTCACATGAGATGAGCTATGATTGTGTTGTAACTTTTCAGAAGATCTCCTTCGCTCACTCCCACCATGTCTTATTCACTTCATCTACATTCTCTTACCTTTGCAAAAACAAAATCACATATCAAAGATACAGTTTACAATATTAAGTTGGTTTTAGGATGAAACCTCGAACGCTTGTGTGCGTAGGTTCAGTTTGGCGTGCATACTCTCTACGTCTTAGAACTGCCGAATATAAAAGATAAAGTTTACAATATCAACTTTAGCAAATTTGACAAGTCCAACTATAAGCGACCACATATGGATATTAATGAATGGAAGTTTTGTACTTACTAAGAGTATAGTAGAAGTTGTGTACTTACTAAGAGTATAGTTGAGAGAGAGCACAAAGCCATTCTTTTCGAATTCTCCTTCGTGTAGCTCGCAACCTTGAATATGAGCCGGGGATGTTTTGGAGATGTGATTAGGGTTCTTAAGTATGGTTTGATGGAAGAGATCTCCAGATGATTTTGCCTCAAATTCAGCAATGAGCTTTCCTTTCAAACCCATTTTGTAGAAGAGGTAATACTAGAAATATGAGAAATAGGATGAGAATGTATTGAACAAATTGGGATCTTTATATAGAAGAATATGATTATGTGCATCAACAAGGAGGGTGATTGGCAATCCAAATCTTCCTCCCCTATTTGTATCCCATTTCCTGTTCCTCAGTTCTAATTGGTCCACGTGACAAGAATATTTTTTATAAAGCTGAAGAAGTATGGGTTCGGTTTACAAGGCTATAAAATTGAGTTCGGTTTCCGGTCCGAGGTTATAACAATCCCTATTCCCCACAATCAAGTACTCAAATTAGGATTCTCGGTCATTATTCTTCATCTACGATGGAACCTCTCTATGAAACCTCCACAAAATTCAAAGAGATGGAGGAGTCGTTTACACCATTACGAACCCAAATACACGTAACTTTCACGATGGCTCCATAATCCTCTTTGAAAAATTTACACCATTACGAATTGACACTCCAGGTGCTCGATGAAATGCCCAACAGACAAGAGCCCTTTGTTGTAATTTGATTCTCGGTCATTTTTTGTAATTGCATTCCTTGGGCCTCAATTCTCAACTGCAAGTGTCTTTTTACTTCTTTTTCATATTATTTTTGTTATGAAAAAGTCTTTTGATTTGCAACATACTAATAGAGAAAGCGCATCTAGTGCTAGATGTTGGTTTAAGTGTGTTGCATACCTCATGTAGCCTTCTCTGTACTTCGATTTGCATTTGCAACGCGTTGTTTGATTTGAGAATTCCTAAGATCATGAACATCATTGTTTAGTAAAACTTTATCTTGCGGAAGTGTGTGTTTCGGGGTATGTAGTTGATGATTGTCAACTTTTGTGGTTATTAGATATTTAGATGACACTGCTTTCCTGGTGTATTAGACATTTATTTTGGGATACATTGTGCCAATTCCCCCATCAGTGCTCAATCTTTTGCTTGCTACCAAATAGAAACCTTGTGTCCTATATATGTTACCTTATGCTTGTATTACATGAAGGTCTAATCCGGTTACTTACATTGTCCAGTAGGTTATAAATAGCATTGTACCATGACCATTGTTCATCATGAGGTATGTTGGCGATCGTCCTCTATTTGTTTTTAGCTTAAGTAGCAAGTTTAACTTATAAACATTTGCCTTCCCTTGAAAATTCAAGGCGTGTATAATGTATGAACTCTGTGAGTCAATTGTTAGTTTCTTGTCTTGTCAAATACCATCAATGATTGTCCAATCATATAGTTTTGATCATATAAGAAGTATTTAATCTACATACATTAGGAATGAGTCACAGAAGTTGCTTGGTGATTTTTTGTTTACCAAAAAACGTTAAACCAAAGGAAAATTGGGATCTATAAACCAAGATTTAATATAATTCTTGTGCTTGTCTGGGTCAATAGATAACCTTTTGGATAAAAAAAAAGGACACCAGTGGGTGATAATGCTAGTATTATGAGTGTAACTTCTTTTCCTTTTCCTCAAGTCAACAAAGAAACAACCTATCATTCCACCCTTTCTATAGCGATGACAAGAAGAAATTAAATAAATCTTCATACCAGATTTTGACGTCATGAAAGACAAAATGCATCAAATAGGAAAGTTCATGCTTTCTCTGTAATTTTATCTACATATTCGATCACTTGATTTATAAAATTTTCTTGTCTTACAATGGCAGCTGCAGTTGCATTGTTGATCAACCTTAAGAGACGAGGCCTAATGCAAGTTTTTTCGAATGGTGTCAAAAAGCTATGTAAGAAATTGCAGCTAAAAGCACTTGTGGTCTCTAGCCTTGTTTTGCAACTACTACTTGCGTGCAACACTAGCAGATCATGAAGATGGAGAAATCTTTTCACAAAATGCTAAGTTTGTGTGGGAGGTACACCATGATAAAGAAAGATGTGGAAATATTGATCAAACAGTTTGTGTGGGAGGTACACGATGACAAGAAAGAGGTGAAGATGCCCTTATTGAGAGAGTCGCCTTCGGTTGTGCATGATGGTTGTATGGAGACGTGTTGTAATGCACATTTAACAATTTTACGAGAACCACTGTTTTGGTTTTATTAATTATGTTTACATTTTTACTGTTGAATGTTGAAAATACATTTGCAACATTGGTCTATTTGCTCTCGTTTTTGTACCAATTCAATAATAAATGAAAAAGTTGTGAATTGCAAACTCTATGTAGCAGGTTGTTTCTTAACAAATTATGACAGTAGGCTGGACTTTTTTCAATTTTTTGCAAATTCTATACAACAGGTTATTTTTAAACAACAAGTTGTTTCTACAAAATAAGTGCAATTTCAGAAAGTCTAAACAAAGGCATCTATGTATCAAAATAAACAATCTGATGCTCTGAGACGCTTTTTCTTATGTATGTTGTTTTAGATAGTCTAATGCTTAGAGACGTTGTTTCTGATGCTCAAAGACGCCGTTTTTAAACAACATGCTATTTCTAAACAAATATATTTACGCTGCAAAAAAAAGACACCTATGTATCGAAATAAATAGTCTGATGCTCAGAGACGTTGTTTTTGATGACAGTCTAATGCTCAGAGATGTTGCTTTTGATGCTCAGAGACGTTGTTTTAAACAAGTTGTTTCTAAACAAATGTATTGTACGCTGCTCAAAAAAGGCATATGTGTATCAAAATAAAGCTTTCAGACTACAAAAGTATGATGCTCAAAGACGCTGTCAAAACAGATTAGAACCATATCAGTCCCATGAATCATTAAGCTCATCAACTGAATCCCCTTCCTGAACAACATCCAATAGCTTCACAGATGAGAGGTCTTGTAAGAATAAAGAGAATATCACAAATATGATCCCTATTTAAAAACTAGAATCCAAATGTGATATTACCTGCGTAAAATTGTTCGAACCATGTTGATTATTTTTCACACTTGTTTGCCAAGTAGATTGAGACTTCTCATGTTGCAATACATGTGCAGTGGAGGAATTCTACATGAAAAAAAAAACAAAAAATGAACGAAAATAAAAAAAATTAACAAAAACATAAAAATATGACAAAAAAGAGAGACGTTCACCTGTGTAGGGCATCCAATATGAGGATCAAGCATAGCATGCTCCACATGATTATCTAGATCATTTTGCTCACCAACAATAGATTATTGCTTCTTCTTTGCTCTTTTTCTTCGTGTTGCTTTTTCAAGAGCACTTGAGATCCTTTTGCTTGATCGATTTTCAGATTTTGGCTTTAACTTAATTCCTCTTATTGTCTTGAGCTTGTCATTTTGACACATAGACACATCTTCACTTGGATTAGGATCATTTCCTAACACATGACTACCGGGGGAAGATTGAATAGTTTTTTTTTTTTAGAACTTTACTTGTATTGAGAATGGATAGAATTTACAAGGGGAATCAAAGAACAAGGATCATATGGTGCAGAGACATAATCAAGAGATAGAACATAAGTGGAGGACGAGAGCAAAGTTAGCAAGGGTTAGAGAGGAGAATGGACAAGGGGAATTCCGAGCATGTTTGCAGTGGCCCTGGACTCGATAGATCGGTCCATCCAGTGGTGTGCGAAGTGGAGTTTGAGAGCGTTGATGACTTTAGCGGCGCAGTCGATGGCTCTTGTAAAGGTGTTGTTGAAGACGAGGGTGTTCCGGAATTTCTAGTTTGAGAGCGTTCATAACTATAGTTCTTTCAATTGCATCATTTTCAAGTACTCAAGAACCCCACACGTTTCATCTGGCCTTACTTGTAAATTACATTTGCCTCGTAAGTGGTTGTTATAGTCCATACGAACAAATCCAAGACTTTCACAACCTCCTGGCTTAGCCATGAGCTCAAATGCAGTTTTGGGTGCAATACCTGATCCATCAACCATTTCTACTTCTATTGCTTGAGATATTGAGACTTTTCGATGTGATATGAATAAATGAGCCTTACTCGGGCTTGCCAATAAGTGATTATGCTCAGCAACAAAGTTTTCAACTGTGAACTTGAAGGTATAACGACAATTAATCTTTAACATAGCCGAACATCTAAACCTTGTTTCCGGACGATGAGATTTTTAAGCATCATCTCGTTTATCTCATCCCCTTTTACCCTCACAAATGTCCTATCCACCAAGATTTCTTTAAGCTTATGTGACTTCTTCTAACCGAGAATTCAAGTTCCATTGCATATGCGTTGTAAAACTGATAAGTTGCCTCTTCAGTTTCAAATTCCATTCCGATCCTTAGTACCATCCTTTTAGATATCTTGGCATGTAATGAATTTTTTACTTTCATCATCTATGCAAAAACTCGAAGCATCACTATCCTCCTCAAACTCCAAACGTCTATGTGCTTGTCCAACTTGTATAGAAGCATCCATAACCTTAACAAAATATATCAAACAACTACAAAGATTACTCTAGAAACAATATAAGTAATAGTTTCATATTACAAATGACCAAAATCCAGTCTTTTTGTGTTGTTGAATTACCAAAATTCAGCAACATCAAGTTTCACTTTCAAGAGTTCAAAATTTAGTCAATCAGATATTACTTATTGTATGCACGACTTGTTATTAAAATTTAGTCAATCCAGCAATGTCAGAGATTCACTTTCAACAGTTCAAAATTCAGCAATATCATCCTACGACTCATAACTATCCGTATTGGTTTTGTTTGTTTCCGTAATTCTAATTAACATCAAAACTTAGTCAATCAGATTCACTCACAAGATGATTTAAAAAAGTTTTTTTCTGGTATGACGGTATCAACTCATCGAATTGATTCCTAAATTCATAAGGGACTTTTCATTTTTCAAATAGCCAAGACACGTTTTTTTTTTAGAAAGGAGAAGAATGAAGACGGTAAAGGGAGAGTTTCATATTATAGACTTGAAGAGGTTACCTTGCGTCGACTTATAGCAGGAGAAATCTAATAGACGATGAATACCAAAAGCAGAAGGATTTCTCTTTTGCAACGGTGACGATTGGGAGCGGGAGAATTCTAATCGACGTTCTTCGTTGTGGGGATAGTTATAACTCTAGACCGGTTTGGTATTCTATTAAATAAGAACCGAACTCAATTTTATATCCTTTTGAACCGAACCCATAATTCAACAGCTTTATAAAAAATATTTCTGCCACATGGACCAATTAGAATAGAGGAACAGGGAATGAGATACAAATTTGGAAAGAAGATTTGGACTGGGTAACTGGTGGTTTATAACTAGTCAGTCAATTATTTTCTATCGAATTTTAGGTAAGTTGCTGTAAAATTATTGTGGACCATAACATGAGTTTGTTGCTGTAACTTCATAATCAATGTACCTGAACACGTCCTGTTAACCAACAATATGCGAGAAATTTATCTTCTATTTTACTGTATGATATAAGCCTAATGATTCAAGAGGCCGATTTATACAAATGGAGAGTCCATTAGAAAAAGAAAGTTATATGATTCAGTTTCAAAGATAAATCTTAAAATTATCTTTTGCTATAATTAATTAATTTTAGTTATGTGCAAGACTCTCTTAAAACCAAATTTAACCAATTACTACAGGCCACATTTATAAATATTTTATTGACTTTTAATGTAATGTTTAAAGCTATTTATAAATAATTCTATCTCATGTTGTTTATAATTTGCAACATTTCAAAAAAAAAAATATTTTGCATATAATCCTGTTGATATATTATATTGATGTGCGTAAAACATATTTTATAGGTTAAGATGAGGTAGTTAAAAGAGAACATCAAAAAATGAGGAAAGTGATGGATTAAGATTAATCTTAAAATTTCTTTAATGTATATGCTCTTAAAGTATGGAAGCACCATTGGGATGAGTGAACAAACCATGGGTATGACGACAACAGACTGCGTCTGAAAAAATATGTTAATCAAAACTGTAGAGTATATAGGGCATATATAGTAAATACATAGAATAATGGTGAGGATATGTAAATAAGGAGAAGTTGTAACAAACTCAGCTGGTTGTATATATACTTTACAGAGTATAATGAATGAAGTTGAGAGTGTTTTTACGCATTATTCACATGGTATCAGAGCGGGAAACACAAATTTCTCAGATCTGAAATTTTTTTTTTTTCACACATACTGGTTCATTCCATCTCTTCCATTCGATTTTGCAAATCGTTATCATGACTACTGAACAATCGTCGGATTCGACAAATACCTCTAACCCTACCTTGGATCGACAATCAATTGATGTCAATGATCCATTACATTTGTCCAATTCCGATAATCCAGGAATGCAACTTGTATCTGTTCTCTTTAATGGAGTCAATTTCACTACCTGGAAGCGGAGTATCCGGATGGCGCTTGGAGCGAAGCAGAAGCTTGGCTTCATTGAAGGTACATGTGCTAAACCTTCTCCTGGAGAAGCCGATAAGCTTACAAGATGGATCCGTGCTGATTACATGATCCGGTGCTGGATCTTACATTCTATGAAGTCGGACATAGCAGAATTGTTTACCTATGTCGAATCAGCCTTTGAATTGTGGAAGGATGTTGGTGAGCGTTTTGAGGTATCAAATGCTCCTCTTATTTACCAACTTCATAAGGATCTGTCTATGCTTAAACAAGATAACACATCGGTTGCTGTTTATTATGCCAAATTCAAGAAACTCTGGGATGAATTAAGCACTATAGATGCCATTCCTGTATGTTCCTGTCTTGGCATTGCTCACTGTAAATGTGATGTTCTTAAGAAGGTAGCTACTAGAGAGTCTACTACTCGTATTATGCAATTTCTCATGGGGCTCAATGAGCAATATGAGCATACACGAAGTCAGATATTATCTCTTGAGATATTGCCTACAGAAAATCGAATTTTCCACATGATATTACAAGTTGAGAAGCAAAAGGAACTCACATGTCATGCTCCTGTCACGCATGATGTTTTTGCTGTGTCTCGATCTCTTCCTTACAGACAAGCAGGGGGAAGTCGCAGGGATTATAAGAAAGAAAAGATGGATCGATTGTGTACCTATTGTAAAGAGAAAGGTCACTTGCGAGAGTCATGTTTTAAGCTAATTGGTGTACCTGATTGGTACAAAGATTTCAAAAATAAGGAGGATAAACCTACAGGCAGTCGTGTTGATTCATCCTCTCATCATTACAAAGCAGTCAATAACCTGGAGTCTAATGTTGCTGAATCACCTTTGGAGCCATCTGATGTCTCCACACCTATCATGGATCAATCCATGATTAATGCAGTATGCCAGGAGGTCATGAAACAGATGTTGGAGAAGCAAGGCAGCTCTTCTTTCAATTATGCAGGTATTCTTTCTGGTTATGTGAATACCACAGTCAATACTCATGTTTGGATCTTGGACTCTGGCGCCACAGATCACATTTCATTTTGCAAGGATCTATTCTCAGATTTATCAAGGTTAGATAAGCCTTTGATGATCGGTCTTCCTGATGGTTCAGTGAAGACAGTTTCTCATAAAGGCAACATCATTCTCTCTTCAGAGATTATCCTTTATGATGTACTATATATCCCTGCATTCAAGCATAATTTGCTGTCCATTTCTCGACTGATTCATAATTTCCCTATGAAAGTCACTTTCACTCAGTCTTCATGTATATTCCAGGACCTTACAACTGAGATTGTGATTGCATCTGGCTACAAGGAAGGTCACCTATACAAGATTGGTTCATCTATATCTCCAGTGCATACAGTATCTCACATTTCTACTAAATCATGTGATATGCTTTTATTTCATGCACGTTTAGGACATGTATCTGTTTCTAAAATTCATCATGTTGATGATTATACTCATGCTAAGGTTTCACAGTTGGATTGTTCAGCTTGTATTACAGCTAAGCAACATAAGATACCATTTGACATTAGCACATCTCGAGCTTCCACTATTTTCAGTTTAATTCACTGTGACATTTGGGGACCATATCATACAGCTGCTTTATGTGGTGCTCGCTATTTTTTGACAATAGTTGATGACTTTTCCAGATGCACATGGACGTTTCTCATGGCTAACAAGCAACAAGTCATGAAGCATGTTACCAGTTTCTTGGCTTATGTGAAGAATATCTTCAATACTACAGTCAAGATATTCAGGTCAGACAATGGTTCTGAATTTTTACAGAAATCTCTCCAAGATATTTTTCATGCTTCAGGCATCATTCATCAAAGGTCTGCACCATACGTTCCCCAGCAAAATGCTCGAGTAGAACGCAAACACAGGCATCTGTTGGAGACAGCTAGAGCTATAAGAATTCATGCTCAACTACCACTTCATTTCTGGGGTGAATGCATCCTCACAGCAACTTACCTCATTAACCTTATGCCATCTTCAGTCATATCCTGGAAATCTCCATTTGAAGTTCTTCATAACCGTAAACCATCTTACACACACCTTCGTGTCATTGGCTGTTTGTGTTTTAGTTTGCTTCCTAAACGAGATAAGTTCGAACCTATCTCTACTCCTTGCATTTTTTTGGGCTATCCTCCTGGTCAAAAAGCCTATAAGCTGTTTAACCTCACTACTAATAAAATCATTATTAGTAGACATGTCATTTTCCAAGAATCCACATTTCCATACAAACAACCTTCTCAATTACCTGCTATATCTTCTAGTCCATCCAGCCTTCCTTTGGTCACTCCTGCCCCTGACATGGATTATCCTATAGTCCATGCTCAACCATCGATATCCACAAATAACTCACCTTCTTTTTCTTTACCTTCCAGTACCTTACCTCAGTCCAGTGAGTCTTCTTTTGCTCATCCAATACCTGTCCCTTTTCTGGATACACATAGTCCAGCATCATTACCAATGCCTCCTCCTTCTTCCAATATAATTATTCCACCTATCACATCTACTCCTTCAGTAATTATTTCTTCTTCTCGACCTACTCGTACCTTAACTCGTCCTGCTTATCTCAAAGATTATAAATGCAATTCCATCACTTCTATTGAGCATTTTAATCTCACTCCTCATTCCCAGGATTACATCCATGCTTTATGTCATGTAATTCAGTCAGTTGAACCTTCTACTTATTCTCAAGCTATTCAGTCCCCTCTTTGGGTCGAGGCCATGCACAAGGAGATCATGGCTCTGGAAGCAAACAACACATGGGATATTGTGGCTTTACCTTCAGGCAAGACCACCATAGGATCCAAATGGATCTACAAGCTCAAATATCGAGCTGATGGTACAATTGAACGACATAAGGCAAGATTAGTAGCCAAGGGATACAACCAGATCAAAGACAAAGACTATAAACATACGTTTAGTCCAGTAGCCAAGTATGCTACAATTCGTACCATTCTTGCTTTAGCAGCGTCTCATTCATGGTCACTGCACCAGCTAGATATCAACAATGCTTTTCTTCATGGATATCTTGATGAAGAGGTTTATCTTGCACCACCTCAGGGTTATGATCGTGTTCCACCAGGGCATGTATGTCGACTCAAACGTTCATTATACGGCCTCAAACAGGCTAGTAGACAGTGGAATATTGAATTTACTAAGCTACTTCTTCAGATGCAATTCAGTCAGTCCCATCAGGATTATTCCCTTTTCATAAAGAAGACATCTTCAAGCATCACTATTGTCCTTGTATATGTAGATGATGTCTTGATTACTGGAAATGCATCATCAGAAGTTACTGCTCTCAAGACAGCTCTTGATCGAGCCTTCACTATCAAGGACTTAGGAATTGCTAGATTTTTTCTGGGGATGGAGATTGATCATACCAAAGATGGTTTGTTTCTAAACCAACGCAAATACATTCATGATATCTTGAAAGATACTCACATGTTGCAATGCCATCCTGCCAAGTTTCCAATGCAACGCAATACTCACCTTTCATCTGATTCTGGTGAGCTTTATCATGAACCTGAGGTGTACAGAAGATTAATTGGTCGTCTTCTGTATCTTACTCTTACTCGACCTGACATTGCTTACACCGTTCAGCAGTTGAGTCAATTTCTGTCATCTCCACGTATTCCTCACTGGCAAGCAGCTACATACTTATTGCGATACCTCAAAGGGTCCATTGATTTTGCTTTGTCCTATAAGCCTCAATCCACATTATCTCTTACAGCTTATAGTGATGCCGACTGGGGATCCTGTCCTTTTTCTGGTAGATCAGTCACAGGCTATTGCTTGTTTCTTGGCACCTCCTTGGTATCTTGGAAGACTAAGAAGCAACGTACAGTTAGTAAATCTTCAGCTGAAAGCGAGTATCGTGCTATGTCCATGACCACAAGTGAAGTTATTTGGCTTGATGGTTTACTCATGGATCTTCAGGTTCATCTTCCTCGACCATTCACACTATATTGTGATAACAAAGCTGCACAACATCTCGCTGCTAACCCTGTGTTTCATGAACGGACTAAGCATCTTCGCATAGATTGCCATTTTGTTCGAGATGAAGTCCAGAAAGGCCTTATTGCTACTGCTCACGTTCCTTCTACACTTCAGCTTGCAGACATTTTCACTAAAGCACTTGGCGAGCAACAACATCTCTTTCTATCTCGCAAGCTCGGACTTGTCACTCCAGTCCAGCTTGAAGGGGGGGTGTAGAGTATATAGGGCATATATAGTAAATACATAGAATAATGGTGAGGATATGTAAATAAGGAGAAGTTGTAACAAACTCAGCTGGTTGTATATATACTTTACAGAGTATAATGAATGAAGTTGAGAGTGTTTTTACGCATTATTCACAAAAACAAGTCTAATTACTATCCAGATCACAATTGTAATTAGCTTGAGAGCCATGGCCATGGATGCACGTTTTGGTCTTAGTCAAAGCAATTAAGGAGCTTAGCTTTCATGGTTTTATCAGTCTTGATCCATTATAAAGCATAGATAGAAACATGGATCTAAAACAATAGTATGAACAACTGAATACTTGTCATTTTCTTGGTTTTAGAGAGGCCTGACAAGAAACCCTAACATAATTCTACAACACTGATGTCCATAGGATAATTGCACACCATCAAAGCATTTCAGCTTATGTGATAACAGTCGGCAGATGACAATTTGGTGCAACTGAACTTTTTAGATATCAAAGCAATTGAGCATTACAGCAGTCCTACTCCATAATCAATATCCAAGATATTGCATACACATTATATAAAAATGAACTACATAATCAATATTCAAGATATTGCATACACATTATATAAAAAAATTTCATAACCCTTCTCATTAGAAGTGTACGATGGAAGACAGGACAACCAACGCAACTTCTTCTCCTTATGGTGATAGAAACCAGAGATTGACTCATTGTTTTGCTAATGGGCTCAAGACTCGCTTGGCTGGTACAAGAACTCAGATTCTTCTCCTTATGGTGATGAAAACCAGAGATTGATCCATTGTTTTGTTAATGGCCTCCAGGCTCGCTCGGAGGGTAAAAGAGCTCGGATTTTTCTCGTTATGGTGATGGAAACCAGACATATGCTCCTTGGCTGGTACAAGAACTCAGATTTATAGAGCTCTCATTAGTAAAAAATTTGCTAATGTGCTAAAACTTAGCTTTTCTATCTTGTTGCATGCCCATTCAAGAAGCTCTCCAATTTCTTTTCAAAGAGGACAATCTCAAAGCTAACTCGCAGTGCAGCAAAGATTCACATTATAGGAATCCTCTGCGTAGGTTAGCACATTATGCTAAGGAGTTCATTGTTGTTTTTTTTGAACAATCAAGTTGCTGCAGCAAACCTCGACTTCAACGATCCATTGATCCTTGATTTTATTCATTATTAAGCCAGATCCATTATACCAGATCTGCAAAAACCTAAAAGTATAGCAAAAACACTGTATTAGATTCAAAAATAACTACAAAGATAAAGATATTTATAGATTCAGAGTATATATTCTGCAGTTACCATATTGCGGTGGAGCTCAGATAATAACAATGGACATATAGGTGAATTTGGCCGGAGTTGAGCTTCGACGATCTCATCGTCGTCGATTGAGTAGAAACTCCGATTCTGCTCCTTGGTCTTATTCTTAGTTGGGTCGAAACAGGAAGAGAGGTGTCTTCTTCTTAGTAGATTTGAAACAGGAAGAGAAGATCGGAGAAAATTGAGGGTTAAAGAAAAGAGATGACTGCTGCGAGGATGATGTTAGAGAAGAATGGACTTTGTTGGGAATGAGATACGCAGAGTATATATAGGTAGATTCTGCTCTTTGGTCGTCTTCTTAGTTAGGTCGAAACAGGAAGACAGGAGTCTTCTTAGTAGATTTGAAACAGGAAGAGAAGATCGGAGAAAATTGAGGGTTAAAGAAAATAGATGGCTGCTGCGAGTATATATAGGTAGGTTAAAGGCTAGAATGGTCAATTCTTAAATTAGAGATGACTGCTGCGAGTATATATAAGTAGGTTAAAGGCTAGAATGGTCAATTCCGAAATTAGGAGTCATTATTACCTTTTTATTCATTAAAAACTACTTCGAATCAATAAAAACAACTTATGAAATTGAAGAGAAACTATTATGAAAAGAAACTTCATATAAATAGACGATATCAAAGTCAATAAGAATTTAATATGATTTAAGTAATGCATGACACATTCCACCAAAAAAAAAAAAGTAATGCATGACACAATTATTTTTTGATGTAACTGTTACATTTAACAAAAAAATGTTACCTTTTATAAATTTTATTATATATATTACAATTATTTATACATTTAATAAATGTGTTACCTTAATTCAAAGTGTTACTATCACCTTATATTTTGTTACAATAGGATTGCTATAATAAACATATAAACGTTTGTGTGTATATATATATACGGGCTAATTAGGTAAGTAGACTTTTTTTTTATTTATAACTAGTAACTAGGCTAAAACCAGTTTATAGTTTAGTAATTGTACCCCGTTCCCTTTTTTTACCGTGAAATCAAAAACCCTAACCCAAAAAGCCCCTTCGCTCTTTTCTTCATCGCTGAAAATCTCCTTCGTTCTTCTCTTCATCGCCGATCTGGAGTTCAATCAGAAGTGCCGCCGCTATCTTCCCTTCCCTTCCCTTTCTTCCAACTACTTCTATCAGAAATTTTCTTCATCGCTGAAAATCTCCGCCGCTATCTTCCCTTCCGATCTGGAGTTCAATCAGAATTCGGTAAACTCGCAGTCGGTAAACTCGCAGTCGAAGCTAGGGTTGTTGCTTATTACCCTTGAAGTTGAAGAGCAGGACCATATTTTGGTTTTGAAATTTCGATATCTGTCTGTTTGTAATTTCATTTCAATTGTTTGAGTTTCGCAAGATCTAAGATATGCCGTCTAATGGTGAGCATCATTCCACCACAAAGACGCCTCCTGCACCATCGCCTTTGCGGAATTCCAAATTTTGTCAGGTAACTAAAGCCCGCAGATAGATGAGAAGATCCTACATTCCTCTTTTTAAATATAATTCTTATAAATTGATAATTCTGGTTTCTGATTTCAAAAGTCAAAGATGAGAACTTTGGTTACTGGAGGAGCTGGATTCATTGGCTCTCACCTAGTTGACAGGATGATGGAAAACGAAACCACCGGGCCGGGCCCTTTACAAAAAACGCTCTCTTTCACCCCTGCCCACCCCTGCCTTCCCTTGCCGGAGGTCGGCCGTTTGTTCGGCCTCCACCCCTGCACAACGCCCAACTGTGCCCCACCCCACTCCCCACCATGGGAGGCCCAAAGAAAACCAGGAAGCAGTCTGTAAAGCTCTCTGAACTGAACCCCAACCATTTCCTCCCCCCCAATGCAAACAGCACATCTAACCCACCAAGTCCCATCGACTTCGTCCCGGAGGAGATCATTCGATCGAATAATGTCCGACTCTCACGAACCTTGAACCCCAAACACTCTGAACACCCAACCATGTTGCCGGATGCTCTCTTCTCGATCGAACTCTTTCCTCCCCTATCCCCACCGAAAGAACCCTCAGAGATACCCCCAGTAACCACCACGCCCCTTCCGGCTCCCTCTGACATCACCCCTACTGCTGCCCCCCTGAGTTCCCCAATCCCAAACCCAGCCCCTTCCAACATTCCCCTCGAGCCGACTCGCCTTCCCGACACCCCCCATGAGCCGGTTCACTTTCCCATTGAAAATACCACTAATAAATGTGCCTCGGGACCTACCACCAATAACTACCCCATACCACACGTTTCAACTAGCCCCCCTTCAACTTCCTCCCCGCATGCCAAACCTTTGTCCCCTCCTCTCTCCCCTTTGCATGGCCCCGTCCCCTCACCTCCTCTACCATGCACGGATGAGACTAACCCCCAGGCATCCTACAAAGAAATACTCTCCAATGCACCATCCTGGAACCACGTTCCCCTCAACTTCTCTCCTGGCCTGGATGATGGCATCATCCCCTTCACGACTGAAGACATTTCCGATTCCCTTGCTAAATGGAACCGATCCCTGATTGACTTTCCCTTGGGCAGTCCCTTGGCTTTCCCTTGGGTAGTATAGTGGTAAGTATTCCCGCCTGTCACGCGGGTGACCCGGTTTCGATCCCCGGCAACGGCGCCAAAAACTTGTTTGCCCCTAAGCGTGCGTGCAATCAAGCTTTAAATTTATAAAACTAGAATCAAGCAAGCGAACCCGCAGTGTACGGATCGGCGTAGATTAGCAAGTATTCCAGAGTATCGAACATAGGGATTTGGGGAGACAAATTCAATAGTAGATTATCAAGCAGTTTATGTAAGAGCTTTGCAATATATTGGGGAAAACAACAATCCTAAAGATCCAAGTATCCAGCTGTGGCAATCGATTCAAGATTTACTTAATGATATAAAGACCGAGTTGAGATATGCAAAGGTATGCTAATGTAAGGTAATCGTACGGTGAAGTTTCAAAAACCTTATATGACTCACCTACAAGACACTCTCTATACAGGTTGTTGAGGCTTCAATATAGAAAAGTTCTAAAGGCGAGAATTAATGTCAAATACCCAAACTTGTAATCCAAGGATCAAGACTAACTTAACCGATTAAGGTTGTGACACTCACAATCGAAGTAGAGGTTGTTGAGGCTTCACTACCACCTAGAAAAGGCAAGCCAAGACTAAGTTAAAGCTAATCTTTAACTTGAGATTAAAGTAAAAGCAGGTTCGTAAACTTAAGGGAAATTACGGGTGAATCTTGAGATTCCACGGTCGTGGAACTCAAGAACAAACCGTGATTTAGGGTTCGTCGACGATTCTCTCTAACTCTCAAAGTCTAATCCGTTTACGATCGATCTATCATCATCTAAGCCACAACTATCAACCCTTCACCTTAGAATTGTTAAGAGTTTTTAGCCAATAACAGTCATATTGATATAATTATAAGATTTAAAAGATTGAAAGATGAAAACTTCCAAAAACTTTCAATAAACTTCAAACCAATCTCAAAGTCACAATCAAGAACAAATATTGTCACTAATTCCAGAATAGAACAAATAAACACAATCTTAGGTAAGAAGGAAGAACGGGATGTCAATCCGTCTTCTAAATCAAACCTAAACAAGAAGAGAATTCTTCTTGCAAGCAATCTCCCGAAATCTTCAATCTTCCGTAAATCTGGAAATCCCAATGATAATCTCCACCAAAGTGCGAGATTAGGGAAATTCCAAGCGCGAACGTAGATCTAAAACAAAGTTGCAAGCGAAGGTCAAAGTGCGTCTAAAGAGGTCGCGAAAGTCTCTCTAAGCGGAGGTCTAAATGCGTCCAAGCAGAGATGACGGAATCTCCCTTCGTCCGTCTTTTTATAGGGCAAGATAAAATATCGGCCCGGCCCAATCTTCAAAAGATCGTGGCTTCAAAATGTGGCGAAAAAGATCACCAAGATCACGGTCGTGGAAGGTTCCACAACCGTAATTTAGAGCGTGGAAATCAACACGGTTTGAACACTTGATTCCTCGACCGTAAAAGCTTCTGGAATGAATCACGCTTCTCCTGCATGGTTCCACGGCCGTGGAACTGAACGTGGAATGTAGTACGGCCGTATTTTAGAGCGTGGTTTAGGGCAAGAACGTGATTCTTCCTTAGCCTCGTGCACTCCTCAAGTTGAACTCCTTTTTGCTCCTAAGAATGTCCTCAATCCATGGACATATCCAATCAACTCATCTTTGCTCGATTCCGTTCGGAAATAGCTCTTAAGTACCTATAATCAACATAAAGCTTGTGTAGACATCTATATCGACAATATAGGCAAACTAGCTCACTTATGCAACAATGCTCAATCAATAACTATCAATATGAATCAAATACGCTTAGAAAACGTGCCTAAAGTATCACAATATTTCATGCTAACAAATAACCCCATACTTAACACTTGCTTGTCCCTAAGCAAGGTCTCTCAAAAAGCTTTTAGAACAAGAGTTAGAATGAAATATGTGTACCTTCTCAAAGCAATACTTCTTTTGGATAATGTGCCTTCTAAACAATAGATCATTCTCAAACCTTGCTTCATTCGTTTACAAGACTTTCATACACTTAATCAAAGAGTAAAGAGTAAAGAAAGATCATGAATCAATTAGACTTCACTACAAGCATCATAACCTTCAAACATTATCAAAATCAATCATAAGAAACTTCAATTTAGATCACCAAGCCATACAACATTCTTTTGATCTTAAGGACTTTCAAAGAAAAAGGTTTAGAATGTGGAAAGGAAGGAAACTTTAAGGAATGTGGTGGATGAATCCGGGAAAATGGACAACTACTCTTTCTTCTTCTCTTGCGGTTTCCGCACATTTTCAACTTAGAGCTTCGCTCTTTTCCTTTCATTTTTCAACTTTACTTTTGGAGTTATGGATAGAGGTGCACAAAAACCGAAGCCTAGGAGATTGTCGTTTCTCAATTTTCAAGAGATGCCTCAAACCCTTAGCGCACATACCATAATCCGCTAGGAATATCGCTCAATCCGACTTTGGCAAGACACAAACACCCGGCTATGTGAATGGTGCCGAGTTACTCATCGTCATGATTGACTTCCCCAAACCTATGATTTCTTTCTATTTTTTTTTTATTGCAAATAATTGCTCTCATGGCCCTCCCACATCAAACATGCCTTTTTCATTCACTTCTCCAAGTTCCCGGATAGGTAAAGGAGGTCAATATTTCAATGAGGAGCTAAAATGATCAAAGAAAGGAGAAAGAAAAATCGAATTGCCTTAATCATCTCAACAAGAAGCATAAGAACTTATAGTGTGATTTCAACTTCAATTTTTCAACATGATTTAGGTAATATTCTTCACATTATGAAACTTGCAAAAGAGGTACAATCCATTCATTCAAATTCTTTTCAATTCACTATTCTTTTAAGCATGCAATTGTCATCAAACTCAATTCACAAGTGATATTATCATAGAATTCATCTCTAACATAGAAGCACATAATTTTTCAAAATTTTTGAAATTTTTATGGGTTTTTTCAAGTTCTTTTTCATGCAATGCAATAAGGAAACGTGCAACAATATAATGAAATGCAAGATAGTCTCGAATAGAAGTAACATAGTGAGTAGAAGTTATTACAAACTTTTAGTCACACCCCACCCCAAACTTGGGACGAACATTGTCCCTAATGTTCAAATAAAAGAAAGAAAAGAAGAAAAGAAAAAGAAACTCACAAACTGGCGGTGGAGCGGCTAAAGCGAACGGTCAATCATCATCATCACTGCGGCGCTGGTGGAGGCGGAAATGGAGAGAAGCTGGAGTCGTAGTGCCGCCTAAACTGCTGGCGGTAGACGTCTCTCATCATGTGATCGAGGTCGTCCATGCGTCCGTCTCTAGCATCGGCTCGAATCTCCAATGCTCACACTCTCTCTGAAAGTCCAGTAGCCCAATCTAGCATCTGCTCATACCATCTCGGAGCCTGGATGTACCATGCTGGAGCGTCGGACGGTGCTGGTGCTGGTGTCTGCTCTGTGGACCATGGAGGTGGAACTCCATACCATGCAGGAGGTGTGGTCATCCACGTAGGTCTCTCACTCACGCTAGCGCGGCGAGAAGACGAGCCTGAAGCTCTAGCTGGACGTGGAGAACGTCTAGGCGCATCGGGGGCCGCATCTGGCTGATCCGGAAACGTGCCAAACTCCTGCTCGGCTCCTCCTCCACCCTCAAACTGATCTCTCATATCCTCCTCCTCAACAACTGGTGGTGGGACATATGGGGGAGCTGCAATCCTGTTCGCATGCATAGCAGCGAACGTCTCCTTCCAATTATGGCGTCCAGCCATAATGGAATACTCTTGCAGCCACTCAATACCTCTACCCGTCCTGCTCTCCCAAGGCATGGCCGCATAAGGCGGACCTCTATGTGTGGGAAAGATGAGACCCCTAGTCATGAAGGCATGGAGTCCTAAGGGAACGGCCGGTATACGGGTACACGCAGAAAAATCAACTCCCAAACTCCTAGCAAGGTGGGTAACTATCCCACCATATCCGATGTTACCCTTCTTCTTGTTCTTGAGCTTGCTCATAGTAGCAGCCAAGAGGGTGGCACAGTCAGCTCGGCGCCCGTACATCATAGAATACAGCAAAAAGAGCTCATCCGTCTTGATCTTTTGGGGCGTCTCCGTCCTAGGAAAGAGACACTCCAAAAGAACACGGTGAGAAATCTTCAAGGCTAGGTGGTACATCAACCTAGCCTTGGTGTCAGCAGGCTGCCAGCGGTCCTCGCTGGCGTATATCATCGCTACCTCCTCCCAAAAGTCCTTGGCGTAAACGCCACTAGGAAAGCAACCGTTAAAGGTCTCCTGGAACCCGAAGAAGGTCCCGAACTCACGGATGCTAAAATGATAGTCTCTTTCCCTAAGACGGAAAGAGACGGTCCTGTCTACATGGCTGTGCTCAAAAGACGTCACAACCTCCCGTGTAATCTCCTCATAAGCGTCTTCTCGGATAGCCGAGAAGACAACTAGTCCGGCTCTATCCAAGAGCGAAGTAAGGTCCTCTATGATGTTAAGAGGAGCTAGATCCTCTAACAGTAGATACCTAGGTCCAATCACAACCCTCTCATGGATCCTCTCGAGTGCATCGAGGTGATCCTC
Source organism: Fagopyrum esculentum (assembly GCA_033239045.1). Taxonomy (NCBI): domain Eukaryota; kingdom Viridiplantae; phylum Streptophyta; class Magnoliopsida; order Caryophyllales; family Polygonaceae; genus Fagopyrum; species Fagopyrum esculentum. The sequence continues at coordinate 155,341,003 of BSUD01000002.1, read as the reverse complement.
ATGAATAGTCGGTACTCTAGGGCTAGGAGGTGAGGGTGATGAAGGTGAAGATGGAGGTGAAGGGGAAGAGGGTGGTGGTGCTCTAGAGGATGAGGAAGAAGAGGGATTACCCTTCCTCTTCTTGTTCTGGTCATTCTTTTTCTCTTTAATCCTCCCTGAAACTCTCCTCACAAAGTCCATTACTGTCGAAAATTACGGGTTGTTCTTGCAATTCCACGGCCGTGGTTCTTCCAAGAACCGTGGTTTGTCTCAGTTTCTCGCAAATCTCAGAATTCAACACTCAATCTCAACAATCAATCAGCCTTAGTCTAATTTCTTCCAATTTCAATCAATTCTTCCTAAAATCTCTAACAAAAACGAACCAAATCGACAAAGATCAAGAAGAGTGGAAAAACCTATTTTTCGGATTTAAAAATCCGAATTGTGCGCTCCTTGGTGAATTTCCGCTCGATTCGTCGCTTGGATCTTGTTGGTGGTCGAATTTGCTTCAATTTGGGAAGAAGAATCGTTAAAAACGATTAACGAACGAAGAATTGGAGGAGGGGGCGTGGATTCGGCGTTTAGGTCGTGGAAGGGGGTTTTTGTGGTGATTTTTGTGAAGAACGTGGTTTATATAGTCACAGGCAAAAATTTGAAAATCACGGTCTGTCGGGGTGTTCCACGGCCGTGGAATTGTACGGAACCGTGGTTTTGGTGATTTTTCAAAGGCTTTTGGAAATTACGGTCACTGTAGCTGTCACGACCGTGGTTTAGGCCGTGGAACTCTCTGTAAAGCTCCAAAGTCCAAATTTCGTCACTTTTCTTCAACATTATCCTTCCCTTTTCCTTTTCCATCGTTCCTACATCCAAAAACACGAACATACCGGAAGGAATCGAAGGCAAAAACAAAGCGAAAAACGTCTAAACTAAGCTAAACTACGAATCGAAAGCAAAAAGAAAAATGCAATACCTTGGGTTGCCTCCCAAGAAGCGCTTTGTTTAAGGTCCGTAGCTAGACCAATCTCGCACTTATTCGAGTGCGGTAGGCGCGAACTCTTCAGCTTGGAGTTCCGGCGTATACTTCTTTAGTCGTTGGCCGTTCACCTTAAAGCTTCCGCTCGCTTCACCCAATACTTCAACTGCACCATGGGGGAAAATACGCTTAATTAGAAATGGTCCGGTCCAACGGGATTTAAGCTTAACTAGAAAGAGACGAAGCCTTGAATTGAAGAGGAGAACTTGATCTCCTTCTTTGAAGTCCTTTGGAATGATATGCTTATCATGCCAACGCTTTGCTCTCTCCTTGTAGATCTTAGCGTTTTCATAAGCGTTCAAGCGGAGTTCGTCCAGCTCATTAAGGTCTAGGAGACGCTTCTCTCCCGCTTCCTTCATGCTGAAATTTAGCCACTTGATAGCCCAAAACGCTTTGTGCTCCAACTCTACCGGCAAGTGACAAGACTTTCCATATACAAGGTTGTATGGTGTGGTTCCTATGTGAGTCTTGTACGCAGTCCGATACGCCCACAATGCATCGTCAAGCTTCAAGGACCAATCCTTCCTAGTCCTTGAAACCGTCTTCTCCAGAATTCCTTTGATCTCCCTATTTGAGATCTCAACTTGTCCACTTGTTTGTGGATGATAAGGGGTAGCGACCTTGTGAGTAACCCCATACTTGGCTAGAAGAGCTTCAAAGCGCCGGGCAATGAAGTGAGAACCTCCATCACTAATGATAGTCCTTGGCGTCCCAAATCGCGGGAAGATGGTCTTGTTGAAGAACTTAACCACCACCATGGCATCATTGGTGGGAGAGGCAATTGCTTCCACCCATCTAGAAACGTAACCTACCGCCAATAGTATGTATTGGTTTCCACAAGAGGATGGGAACGGTCCCATGAAATCAACTTCCCAAACGTCGAAAATCTCCACCTCTTGGATGTTGTTGAGGGGCATCTCATTCCTTCTAGAGATATTGCCTGTTCTTTGACAAGCATCGCAGCAAGAAACAAAGGATTGCACATCTCTAAATAAAGTAGGCCAAAAGAATCCAGATTGCAATACCTTTGCGCTAGTGTTGTTCGAACTAGCGTGTCCTCCACAAGGTAGTGAATGACAATGGCGGATGACACTTTGCATCTCATCTTCCGGCACACATCGCCGAATGATGCCATCCGGACCTCTCTTAAAGAGGAGAGGCTCGTTCCAATAGTATTCCCGGACATCCTTAAAGAACTTCTTTCTTTGTGCGTAGGATAATCCGGGCGGTATCTCCTGACAAACCAAATAGTTAACAAAATCAGCAAACCACGGTTCGTTACCTTTGGAGATCACATTGATGCACTCCTCTATAATGTGTAGGTGTTCGTCCGGAAAGGAGTCATCAATGGGTAATTGGTCGTCCTCTAGATGTGTTAGGCGACTCAAATGATCCGCAACAGAATTTTCTGAACCTTTCTTGTCGCGGATCTCTAGATCGAATTCTTGTAGGAGAAGAATTCATCTAATTAGCCTTGGCTTCGCATCTTTCTTCGCAAGGAGGTACCGGATCGCAGCATGATCCGTGTAGACAATCACCTTTGCACCTACAAGATAAGAGCGAAACTTTTTAATAGCATAGACAATGGCTAAAAACTCTTTCTCGGTAGTGGCGTAGTTGAGCTGCGCTTCATCTAGCGTCTTGCTAGCATAATATATGGCATGGGTCGCCCTTCCTTTCGTTGTCCAAGAACAGCTCCAATAGCTACGTCACTAGCATCGCACATAACCTCAAAGGGGAGAGTCCAATCCGGAGGTTGGATAATAGGTGCTGAAATTAGAGCTTGCCGAATTGTGTTAAACGCATCCAAACATTCCTGCGAAAACTCAAAAACTGCATCCTTCATTAATAGATTAGTGAGCGGTTTTGAAATTTTAGAGAAGTCTTTAATGAAACGCCTATAAAATCCAGCATGTCCTAGGAAACTTCTTATCCCTTTCACCGAAGTTGGGGGAGGAAGTTTCTCTATGGTCTCTATCTTAGCTTTATCCACCTCTATCCCTCTACTAGAGATTAAGTGTCCTAGTACAATTCCTTCCTTAACCATAAATTGACACTTCTCCCAATTAAGAACTAGGTTAGTGTCTTCACACCTTTGCAAAACAAGAGAAAGGTTAGAAAGGCAATTGTTAAAAGAGGAACCGTATACGGAGAAGTCGTCCATGAAGACCTCCATGATTTCCTCTATGTATTCGGAGAAGATGGCCATCATGCACCGTTGAAAGGTGGCTGGGGCGTTGCAAAGCCCGAATGGCATTCTCCTATAGGCGAACGTATCCCATGGGCACGTAAATGTGGTTTTCTCCTGATCGTCCGGGTGTATCGGAATCTGAAAGAAACCACTATAACCGTCAAGGTAGCAAAAATGTGAATGTTGTGCTAACCTTTCAAGCATTTGATCAATGAATGGCAATGGGAAGTGATCCTTCCGCGTTGCATTGTTGAGCTTGCGGTAGTCTATGCACATCCGCCATCCCGTCACAGTTCGGGTAGGAATGAGTTCGTTGTTCTTGTTGGTGATGACCGTCATTCCCCCCTTCTTCGGAACTACTTGAACCGGACTCACCCACTTACTATCGGAGATAGGGTAGATGATACCTGCATCAAGAAGTTTAAGAATTTCCTTCTTGACAACCTCCTTCATGGTCGGATTCAACCGCCTTTGAGGTTGTCTTGAAGTTCTAAAGTCCTCCTCCATTAGTATTTTATGCATGCATAGGGAGGGTTTAATTCCTACTAAGTCCTCTATAGTGTAGCCTAAGGCTTTCCTATGTTTCCTAAGGACAATCATGAGCTGATTATGTTCATCTATGCTTAGTTCGGAACTAACAATAACCGGAAAGGTAGAATTAGGTCCTAGAAAAGCGTACCTTAGATGAGTAGGAAGTGGTTTTAGTTCCATCGCTTTCGGAGCTTCCAACGATCCTTGAGGAGCATCCGATGTCTCCTTAGAAGTTTTTAAGGGTGTTGAGTGTGTGGGAGAAGAATCAGAAGAAGTTGAAGAAGTGTCTCGATCACCCCTTTCCACGACCAAAATTACGGGTTCCCCATGTCCTCCACGGCCGTGATTTAGGGCATGGAAAGGAAATACGGTTGTCATGTCTTCTCCACGACCGTATAACTCTTTGGAGTGGGACACGGTTTTGGTAGTGAAATCCACGGCCGTGGAATTTAGTGTGTGGCCGTGGATTCTCACGTTTTCAGCTTCATCGTGGAGTTTTTCAAACTCCACTTCATGCATCTCCACTTGTGCTTCTAAGGCTTCAATTGCCTCATTGCACTCTTCTTCTTCCCCTACATTGGTTAGACTCATAGTGATAACTTTTTGTAAAGGATCGTTAAAGAGAATCGCACTTACCTCCTCCCTAGACAACCCTTCTTCATCTTGGATATCGAATATATCCTCATCAAAGATTGGCTCCTTCACTAGAGTGGAAAGAACGAACTCTACTTTCTCTTCCCCTATATCAAAAGCGAGTCTACCATTCTTGCAATCGACTATACAGCCGGAAATTGCAAGAAATGGTCTTCCGAGTATGATCGGGACCGGACTATCTGCAGGAATATCAAGCACGACAAAATCAATGGGAACAAAGAATTTACCTAGCTTGACCGGGACGTCTTCTACAATACCGACGGGGCGAGTGATGGATCGATCCGCCATGTACAACGTCATCTTCACCGGTTTAGGATCGCCTAAACCGATCTTCCTGCACAATGCAAGTGGTATGATGCTCACACTTGCTCCTAAGTCACATAAAGCGTCATATGTGACATCTCTCACTCCTATGGGAATGCAAAATGACCCCGGATCCTTTAGCTTTGGGGGCATTTTCTCTTTCATGGTCTTGATGAGATCCGAAGAATCCGAACTCATCTTGACATCACCGAAATCTTCTAGCTTCCTCTTGTTAGAGAGAAGCTGCTTCAAGAACTTGCCATAAGCCGGCATACCTACAATATCATCGATAAAGGGTATATTAATATGCAGCTTGCTCATGAGTTCTATGAACTTACCGAATTGTTTATCTAGACGTGCTCTCGCTCTAGATTGAGGAAATGGTAGAGGGGGTTTGTAAGCTGGAGGAAGAACGTAGACATCTTCCTTCTCCTTCCCCTTCTCCTTGTCTTTCTCTACGGGGACTTCAACGAACTTAGGCTGCGGATCGGTGGTAGTCACTCCGCTCCTAGTTGTAATTGCCATAACCCTTCCCTTAGGGTTGTCCTCCGTCTTTCCTGGAAGTTTCCCTTGATTTCTAGGAACTTCCTCCGCTTGGTTGAACATTTGGTTTTCTAAAACCTTTTGAGCTTTATCAACCTTGGAAATTTGATCATCAACCTTAATGATGCGGTTCTCCAACCCTTGAAGCTTTCCCAAAATCGTTTCTAACATGGGATCGGGCTTCTCCTTTCCCGAAGTGTTTCCTCCATTTGATGTTTGCCCCTGGCTTCTCAAAGGAGTAGAGGAAGAGGAAGGTGGAGTTAGTGAATTAGAATTTGAAGGATAAGAGTTACCGAAATTTTGTTGATTGGAGCGCCAGTTGTTGTTACTTGAACCCCTATTGTTGTTCCAATTGTTGTTCCGGCTGTTGTTATTGTTGTTGTTGCCATTCCAATTATTGTTCCGGTTGTTATTCCGGTTATTGTTGTTGTTGTTGCGGTTTGTGTTATCACCGCCATTGTTGTTGCCCAAATAACCAACATCCTTCCCTTGTTGCTTTGGGAAGTTGGTCTTGATAGCCTCCTTCAACTCTTTGATCTCATTGTTGAGGGAGAAAATCTGATTTTGAGCTTCATGTGTGAGCTTTGCTCCTTGCTCCACACGATTTCCCTCCACTTTCCGGTGGGAATTTCTCTATGACTCTTGCTTGCTTCTCAATGAAGTCCCAAGCGTCATCTTCTCTCATGTCCATGAATGTTCCACATGAGAGGGATTGGAGGTTGAATTGCGTTCCTACGTCCATCCCCTTATAGTATATCTCCAGCAATGCAAGCTTGGATATGCCATGATGAGGGCAATCCAATAACAAGTCCTGAAACCTTTCCCAAGATTGAAACAAACTTTCGTTAGATCTCATGGAAAAAGCATTAATCTTACCTCTAAGTTCCGCCATTTTGGAAGGCGGAAAGAATTTGGTGAGGAACTCCGCGGAAAGGTCTTCCCACGTTTCTAGTTTCCCGCTAGGAAGAGCTTGGTACCAAGACAACGCTTTCCCTTTCAAAGAGAAGAAGAAGGGCTTGAGCTTGTAGTTGTTGGTAGTAGCATTCTTCGGTCTCATCGTCTCCATCATACACTCAAAGTTTTGCAAGTGTTGGTGTGGAGATTCAGCGCTTGTCCCGCCAAATTGGTTTTGGCGAACAAGAGTAATAACTTGAGGGTTGAAGCTAAACCCTTGTACATCTTCAGCATCAAAATTTACGCCCAAACGGCGCGGTTGTTGTGTTGGATCCATCCTTTGGCCAAGAGTTCTTGTCTCATTATCCACACGTTCGATCCTCGCATTCCTAGGTGGAACGCGACGATTAGCAGCTCCTCGTGGATGGAAAGGATTCACATTGATCGTGGGATCAATTTCTTCTAGCGGTGGCATGGAAGAATCACTATCATCAGCGGATGAGTGACTTCTTCTTCTTGATCTTGATGCCCTTCTTGAGGATTTCTTGCTTCCCATATTCTTAAGGTCGCTTATTTCTAGCCTTATTTGGAACATCATGTCCTTTAGATCATTAACTTGGGATTGATGACGATCCATCTCATCCCGGCGGATGTTCTCATTCCATTGGAGTTGAGCTTCTTTCTCCGCCAACTCCGCTTGAAGATCACGTTCGTGTTCTTCAGCCATCTTCTTTTCCTTGCGCTTTTGCCTTAAAGTTTTCTCTAGCTCTTGATCAAGAGGCAAGAGATCTTCGGTGTTCCTAGACCTGTGCATACACTCAAAAGGATATCAAATAACGAGAGCAAGCTCCCAAGCTTGACAACCGGAAACCGAATTCGGTCTAAACCAAATCCCCGGCAACGGCGCCAAAAACTTGTTCGCCCCTAAGCGTGCGTGCAATCAAGCTTTAAATTTATAAAACTAGAATCAAGCAAGCGAACCCGCAGTGTACGAATCGGCGTAGATTAGCAAGTATTCCAGAGTATCGAACACAGGGATTTGGGGAGACAAATTCAATAGTAGATTATCAAGCAGTTTATGTAAGAGCTTTGCAATATATTGGGGAAAACAACAATCCTAAAGATCCAAGTATCCAGCTGTGGCAATCGATTCAAGATTTACTTAATGATATAAAGACAGAGTTGAGATATGCAAAGGTATGCTAATGTAAGGTAATCGTACGGTGAAGTTCCAAAAACCTTATATGACTCACCTACAAGACACTCTCTATACATGTTGTTGAGGCTTCAATATAGAAAAGTTCTAAAGGCGAGAATTAATGTCAAATACCCAAACTTGTAATCCAAGGATCAAGACTAACTTAACCGATTAAGGTTGTGACACTCACAATCGAGGTAGAGGTTGTTGAGGCTTCACTACCACCTAGAAAAGGCAAGCCAAGACTAAGTTAAAGCTAATCTTTAACTTGGGATTAAAGTAAAAGCATGTTCGTAAACTTAAGGGAAATTACGGGTGGATCTTGAGATTCCACGGTCGTGGAACTCAAGAACAAACCGTGATTTAGGGTTCGTCGACGATTCTCTCTAACTCTCAGAGTCTAATCCGTTTACGATCGATCTATCATCATCTAAGCCACAACTATCAACCCTTCACCTTAGAATTGTTAAGGGTTTTTAGCCAATAACAGTCATATTGATATCAATTATAAGATTTAAAAGATTGAAAGATGAAAACTTCCGAAAACTTTCAATAAACTTCAAACCAATCTCAAAGTCACAATCAAGAACAAATATTGTCACTAATTCCAGAATAGAACAAATAAACACAATCTTAGGTAAGAAGGAAGAACGGGATGTCAATCCGTCTTCTAAATCAAACCTAAACAAGAAGAGAAGTCTTCTTGCAAGCAATCTCCCGAAATCTTCAATCTTCCGTAAATCTGGAAATCCCAATGATAATCTCCACCAAAGTGCGAGATTAGGGCAATTCCAAGCGCGAACGTAGATCTAAAACGAAGTTGCAAGCGAAGTGATAGCATGAATTATAGTCCATATTTTAGGGTTTGTTTGGACGTTTTATCTTTCATATTCTGCATGTTTGTATGTACATTATGTGATATTACTACCATTTCATCTACCTTTGAGAGAATCGAGGTCTACACCTAGTTTCGTTGTAATTGCAGGTAATTTGGTACGTTTTGCATCAAAAAGGAGCAAAAGAAGTCAAGAGTCATTTGGAGCTACATCCAGGAAGCATAGCCATGGATTGAAGATTCACTTTGGAGCAGATTCGAGAGATTCCACATTCTGATCGTGAGCCACCTCGGTTGACCAGAGATTCACCTCGACCGAGGCGATCCAGAGACGCCGACTCGACCGAGGCGAATACCTAGGACGCGGCGAGAATATTTTATTCTTGGAAGAGATCTTTTAAATTTGGAAAGTGATCTTATATTTTTGGGCTGAGCTTCTGGAAGGAAGGAGATATGCAGAATCATATATTTTACCTATTTTTATGGGAATATATCTTTCTAAGATTTATTATCTTTGGAGGTTTATTTTTCCTATAAAAAGGGTTAGATTTCCACAATTTGAGGAGGCCGCATACAATCCACCTACAGCTGGAAATCTCGCATACAACGCAGCAGCATACTCCAATTTGGGAGTTTTCGAAGAACCTTTTTGAAGGTTGAAGGAAAGTTGAAGATTAGCTTTTTATAGCTTTTTGAAGGGTTTTGTAAGATTGTCTTCAATTCCCTCATTGATTGTCTTGTCTTGTTGGATTGCTATCCAAGAAACGCTTTTGTTGTGATATTTGATTCAGTTATTGAAGTCTTTTCATTAAATTCTTCTTTGTTCAAATATTCACCTTCTTCCCATATATTTTAATACTTTCATTATGATGATGAGTGGCTAATTTCCTTGTGTGATTCTAGGGTGATTGGGTGAAGGTTGTGGGAAAAACAATGATAGAATAATCTTAGATTCCAGTAGGATCCTGAAAGTTCGAGTCTTTAACCTTAACCCTAAGCATCTCGTTCGGTTGATGAACATCTCGGCCGGGGTGGAATTCTTCTGACCGAGGTGACTTATCCGACCTAAAACAGAAAGTTAAGTGTTAGAGTTTGCTAAATCCTATTCTTATTTCACCTTCCTGGTTCAATGCAAGCTTAGGATGAGACTTACCCGGTAATTCCTTAGTTTGTGTATTAACGATCATAAGTATAGGTAATAAAGGTTTATCCTTTATTGGGGTTTGAGTGTGCTTCCATCCCATCTTTGTGAGTTAGCCTGAGACTTACCCGGTAAAGGTTGATTCTATTCCCTTAGATGGTGTGTTAGTTTGAGGTTATAGTTCTTTATCTTGATTCCTTGAGACTTACCCGGTAATAGGAGTTACGGTTTAGGATTAGTGTGTAGTGAGACTTACCCGGTGATCTACTCCACTTTAGCAACACCTTCCCCACGCAAAAATCTCAGCTTTGTCTGCTTATCTATAGATCTTGAGTTGGAACCACAACTAGATGCTTTAATCCCTAGAATTGCATGTTTGCTTATTTGACATCTTATTCACCTTTGATTGTGTTAATCGCTTTTGTGGTTAGAATTAACGTAGCATACCGTGTTGACTTTGTTTCATCAAGTCCCTGTGATCGACCCCTGGAATTTTCTTGCTTTTACTACGATTGACCCGTACACTGCGGGTTCGCATCCTTGTTTTAAGCTTAAGTCTAGGGTTATAAATTTAAAGCTTGCACACACCGTTTGGAGCGAACAACTTTTTGGCGCCGTTGCCGGGGACTTGGTCTAGACCGAGCCGGTACGGTTTGCTCTTGGGGCATTTGCCCCGTTTCATCTAACCACTCTACTTGAGTGACTTTTGCAGGTTCTTTCTTAGGTATATGCGAAGAACCCGCGCTGGGAAGGAAATCGTTCCTTACGATCCCGAACCGGAAAAGACATACAAGCGACGCTTAAGAGAAGCGAAAATGGCCCAACAAGACGACCACGATCTTGCGGCCCAATTGAGAGAGACGCAGGAGCTGCTACGTCTCAGTAAAGAAGAACTAAGGCAAGAGAAAGAAGAGAATCATGCCAGGACTGCAGCAATCGAAGCTGAGATTGCAGCCATTCGGAATCAGATTCTACTTCGACCGATGCAGGATCTAGTAGTTGATCCTCGACCGAGGCAGATTCCAGCACCTGACGCCCCGGTCGATGTACTTCCACCTCAGATACCAGTCCGAGATGTTCTTCCTGCAGGAATCCCGCAAACCCTAGGTCAAAGGATGGACCCTAATCAACAGCTGAGGCGTCCAGGGGTGAACCTAGGAGATCCAGTGGATCATGACTACGAACTTCGACCGCAAGTCCTAGCCATGATTCGCCAATGTCAATTTGGAGGGCTAGAGAAAGAGTCGCCGCATCAACATCTTCAAAACTACGAGATCTTGATGGAGACCTTGCGACCTCCCAGAATTGAGAATAACAACTACAAGCTAAGACCTTTTTACTTTTCTTTAAAAGATAGAGCTCTTACTTGGTATCAATCTCTTCCTCCAGGAAAAATTAGCACATGGGAGGAGATGACTATGGAATTCCTAACCAAATTCTTTCCCCCCTCAAAGACCGCTGAAATGAGAGGGAAGATCAATGCTTTCATGATGAAGGACAAGGAGATCTTGTCCAAATCTTGGGAGCGGTTCAAGGATATCCTTTTGGATTGCCCACACCATGGGATTCCAAAGATCGAATTGTTGGAGATCTACTTCAAAGGGCTGGACGGAAACACCCAGTTCAATCTCCAACTACTCTCCGCCGGTACCTTCATGGACATGGCGGTTGATGATGCATGGGACTTCATTGAGAAGCAAGCCTTGCACATGGAGAAGTACACCCACCAAGGAGCCGAAGGTGGAGTTAAAAGAGTCAACTTTCAAGAGACTCAGCCCAACAACAATCAACTCTCGTCATTGAAGAATGACGTGAAGGAATTAAAAGAGCTCTTGATGGCTCAAACTAAGAAGGAAGAGCAAGGGCAAAGGAACAACAACAACAACGGGTACCGTAACAACAATAACGGCCCCCGAAACAACAACTACAACAACAATAGAGGATCCAACAGCAACAACTGGAGGGCGAATAATCAAAACCACGGTAACAATTATTCGAACTCCAACTCTAATGATTCCTCTAATCCTTTCCTCTCTTCCCCTTCTTCTTCTTCCACTCCATTGAAAAGCCAAGGGCAAGGATCAAGTTCGTCTCAGCCGGAAAAGAAGGACGCAGTTCTGGAGGCAATCTTGATCAAGCTTGGCGCTATGGAGAATTCTATGACTTCATTTTCGAGGGCCCAAAAGTCCCTTGAACAACAACTTGCTAATAGGGCGAATGAAGCGCCAAGAGATCCAGGGAAGCTTCCAGCAAAGACGGAAACTAACCCTAAGGGCCAGTGTATGGCCATAACGACGAGGAGTGGACTCAAAACTGCCGATCCAGTACCTCGCTCGACGCAGACCACCTCGGTCCAGATCCAGTCGAAGAACACCTCGACCGAGATGCCAACCGAGGCAGAGCAACAGAAAGCAGGAGGAACGACAGAAACTTATGTTCCACCTCCTGCATATAAACCACCACTTCCATTCCCTCAGTCCAGAGCCAGAGCACATCTAGACAAGCACTTTGGTAAGTTTCTTGACTTGATGAATAAGCTACATATTAACATTCCTTTTCTTGATGCTATTTTAGGTATGCCCGCCTATGGGAAATTCTTAAAAGAGATTTTATCAAGGAAGAGGAAGCTGGAGGATGTTGGTGAAGTTAGGATGACATCTAAATCTTCGGAACTCATAAAGATCATGAAGGAGAAGATGCCACCTAAATTAAGAGATCCCGGCTCATTTTGCATTCCCATTCAAGTTGGGGATGTCACTTGTGAAGCCCTTTGCGATCTAGGAGCCAGCGTGAGCATCATCCCGCTGGAGCTATGCACTAAGATCGGTCTTGGAGAGCCCAAGCCGGTCAAGATTCGACTCTACATGGCGGATCGCTCCATCACCCATCCCGTGGGCATTTTGGAGGACGTTCCGGTCAAGTTAGGTAACTTCTATCTACCTATAGATTTTGTCGTGCTTGACATTCCCGCAGATTACCCTGTTCCCATCATTCTCGGGAGGCCATTTCTAGCAACTTCGGGTTGCAATGTGGATTGCAAGAACGCCAAGTTGAAATTCAACGTTGGTGGCGATGAGGTGGAGTTAGCACTACTTGCAGCCATGAAAGGGGAGCAACTAACTGATGATATCTTCAACACCTACGATGAAGAAGAATCAAGAGAATTGGTGAGCTCTATCCTTATTAACGATCCACTCGAAAGAGTTATTAGCTTCGGTTTAATGGAGGAAGGTATAGATGCTTCTTGTGATGCAGATATACAGAGCTTGAAGGCACTGGAAGAGGATCCAGGAGCTAAAACTGAGAAGCTAGTCCAGGAAACGAAGATTTCCAGCCTCGGATCCAGTAGCAGTACCTCGACCGAGGCACCTTCTGGACAGAGCGAGGCGTCTGAAGAACACCTCGGTCAACGCCTTCGCGCCTCGACCGAGGTCGACCGCGAGACGATATCAACTGAGATTGCCGAGAATAACAATTTTTCTACTCCTTTCTCTGACATTCACCCACAGTTGGCGGATCATTCCCTCCACCAACTTTCTGATAATAAAGGTCCTTGGTATGCTGATATTGTGAATTATCTTGTTTGCCAGGAAATACCACCCGGATTGACGTACTCTCAAAAGAAGAGATTCTTCAAGGAAGTACGACATTACTACTGGGATGAACCGCTGCTATTCAAGCGCGGACCGGATGGGATGCTTCGAAGGTGCATTCCGGAAGATGAAGTTAATAGCATCATAAGGCATTGCCATTCACTTCCTTGCGGAGGGCATGCTAGCACCGATAAAACATGCGCTAAGGTATTGCGTTCCGGTTTCTTTTGGCCTACATTATTTAAGGATGTGCAATCTTTTGTTGTTTCTTGTGATGCATGCCAAAGAACAGGGAACTTATCAAGGAGGAACGAAATGCCACTCAACAACATCCAAGAAGTGGAAATCTTTGATGTATGGGGGATTGACTTCATGGGACCTTTTCCATCCTCCGGAGGAAACCTCTACATTCTTCTTGCAGTTGATTACGTCTCTAGATGGGTTGAAGCCATTGCTTCTCCCACTAACGACGCCAAGGTGGTTGTGAAGTTCTTGAATAGAACTATCTTTCCACGATTTGGAACTCCACGCATCATCATCAGCGATGGAGGAACGCATTTCATCAACCGGAAGTTTAAAGCACTTCTATCGAAGTATGGGGTAACCCACAAGGTATCAACCGCCTATCATCCTCAAACTAGTGGACAGGTCGAGATCTCGAACAGAGAAATCAAGGCAATTTTGGAGAAGACCGTCTCTAGAACGAGGAAGGATTGGTCCATGAAATTAGACGATGCTCTTTGGGCGTACAGGACCGCATTCAAGACTCCCATAGGTACCACCCCTTATAATTTGGTATATGGGAAGTCTTGCCACTTGCCCGTTGAGTTGGAGCACAAAGCGTATTGGGCTATCAAATGGTTGAACTTTGACAATAAAGATGCTGGCGAGAAGCGACTATTGGAACTTAACGAGCTGGAGGAGGTGCGTTTGAACGCCTATGAGAATGCCAAAATCTACAAGGAAAGGACGATGAGATGGCATGACAAGCGTATCGTTCCAAAGGAGCTTAACGAGGGAGATTTAGTTCTACTCTTCAACTCCCGCCTCCGTCTTTTTCCAGGTAAGTTGAAATCTAGATGGACCGGACCTTACGTTGTGAAACATGTTTTCCCTCATGGTGCAGTTGAGATATGGGGCGAAACTAGCGGAAGCTTCAAGGTCAACGGTCATAGACTTAAGAAGTACCAACCGGAAACGCCGGTTGAGGAGGTTGCGCCGATCTACCTCCTTTGAGACGCATTATGGTCCAGCTAGCGACCTTAAATCAAGCGCTTCTTGGGAGGCAACCCAAGGTATTGCTCTTCTTTCCCGTTTTCTAGTCTAGCTTAGATAGTTTTTGTTTTTGCTTTGCTTTGCTTTGTTTTTGGCGTTCTGGACAGACAACAGGGAGGAGCACATCTGGAAGGACAGAAGTTCGAGAATCTGAGAAGACAGAAGCACCTCGGTCACTGTCAAAACGCCTCGACCGAGTTGATTCTTGAAGCAACCGAGGCGACTAGGGTTTCTGCAGAACCGCCTCGGTCCATACCACCTCGGTCCAGTCGAGACCATCTCGACCGAGGTGACAGCAGATCCAGGAACGGTATAAAAAGGGGAAAAATTACTTTTCACTTTTTTTTACCCCATTTCGACCGCGGCGGACAGAGGCACTTCGCTCCTTCGTTTCTCGCTCGTTTTCGACGATTTCTGCTTCCAAACTGCAATTGAGGGATAGAGGAATCGATTGCAACTACAGATCTGCAAGAAATTTGAGAGTTTCGACCGAAACGAGGTAAAAACGTTCGAAAAACCTAACTCGTTCGTTTTCTGCAATTTGGGCTTTGGTTGCCCTTGATTCTGTTGAGGAAATCTATAAGTACCCCTTAGGAAGCATCGGTAGTGATTTTAGGGGGAAAAGAACTGAAAATCAGAGAGTGGAAATCGAACTGTCTTCGCCTCGGTCCAGTCGTTCTGCACCTCGGTCGAGGTGATTCTTGGAGTTGTCAGTCGACCGAGGTAGTCTGACAGTGTGTTTTGGAAATGAGTTCAGATCGCCGTTTAGCCCTTAGAGATAGATCCTCCCCTTCCCCTTCTCCTTCCTCTCCCATCCCTACCGCCCGGTTATCCACGAGAGATGCCGGGTAGACTATGAGAGGATAGCTGGGCGTCCAGTCATCGCACCGCGATTTCTGGATGTATCAGCTTTTGACTGCCTAGGGTTAGATGCTGACCTTAGGAGGATGATTGCTACCGTCGGGCTGGATCAGTTTACTGAGATCCGAGCCCCAGCTTACATAGAGCCGACACTCGAGTTTGTTAGCTCCTTCTCCTACCTTCCCACAGAGCGATCTGTGAAGTACCGGTTGATGAGCCGGAACTTCATAGTTCCTTTAGAGATTTGGAGAGAGATCTTTGGCTTTCCTACCCCCACCGCTGTAGACTTCCCCTCTCGATCCGTAGCTAGGGAGCTCTGGGGACAGATAGCCCATATTACTACTCATGCAGACAGATGGCGCCCTGGAGATTCCAGGGAGAAGGTCATCTTTCACCCAGCCTTCAGACTTGCCCACAGGATCTTCAGTGAGACACTTCTGGCGCGTACTGAGACGCCCCAGAAGATCAGACAGGGTGAGCTCTTCTCCTTATACTGCATGGTTACAGGAGGCTTCCCAGACTTTGGCTTGCTCCTAGCAAAGGATCTGCATAGGATCAAGGCCAAGGCGAAGGGAGATATTTGCTGTGGAGGTCTAGTCACCCACATCGCCACTTACCACGGGATGGACCTCAGCGTATGCACATTGGCGGCGGCTCCGAAGCCGCTGGGATTGCAGGAGATGATTACACGGAGGATCCTAGTTCCCCGTGGGCTGACTACACCCTACGTTGCCATGCCTTGGGAGCGGACTGCACCTCAGGGCATCAGATGGTCTGCACAGTTCTCTGTCTCCGATCCGCATTTCTGGCAGACAGCATGGGCTCCACTTATGGAGGACTACAGAGAGGGAGCAGCTGCCCCTGCAGAGGAGGCTGAGGAGGTTGAGGATGAGGATGACGACGATGAGACAGTTGATGAGAGAGGAGGCGGCGTCCCGATGGACACAGGGACAGATACAGCAGGGATGAGCGCGCCTCCCATTATTGATTTAGATGAGGATGAGGAGGACACTGAGCCGGCGCCAGCTGAGACTTCTCCAGTCAGGCCCGCTAGGCGCAGGAGGCGAGGAGTTAGGGACAGAGCTGCACACCGACGGATCGATGACCTGACGGATCAGGTTATCGACTCATATGCTGCACTTTCATTGGATATCCGCGAGATGCAGGAGCGGCAGCATCATCAGCATATGATGGCTCAGCTACAGTTCCAGCATATCATGGGCTATCCCTATGATCCGACTCAGTTCCCCTACATACCACCACCACCACCGGATGAGGACTACTGAGGAGCTGCAGGGTTTTATTTATTATATTTTTTATGCAGTTCGGCTCTTTATCCGGTGAGTCCTCTTTCATTTAGACTTTTATTATACCCACTGGGACAGTGTGTCTCAAGTATGGGGTATTTGTCTGTATTATTTGACTACGTGACTACTTGATGTATTCGATACCTTTTGATGTATTATATTCATCGGATACTTTCATATTTATGCTTCACTTGCCTTTATATGATTATCTGATATTACATGCATACCTACAGATTATTTGATTGAGAAAAACGTCGAAACCGAACCGAAAAGAAAAAAAAATTGGTTTTAAAAAAAAAAAAAAATTTTGACCTCGACCGGGGAGATTCTGGCGAAACGAGGCACTTCACCTCGGTTGAACCAAGAACACCTCGACCGAGGCGGCGTAACAGAAAGTTTTCGAAAACGATTTTTGTGCTACTAATCTGGATATGATCTCAGTGAAGATCTCGTTTACCTACTGTTTTTAAATTCTTTGTGTGTTTGAAAGGTTTTATAATATGTTTAAGTTGCTAAGTGCTTTGTTTGAAATTATTAGCATGTTTAATATTTTGTTTTTATCCAAATTATGTTGAATTTGAAGGTTGACACCGTAGGTTAAGTTCTCTCACATTCTTCTTGGAAAGACCAAGGCAATTCATTCTCTTCTTCTTCTTCTTCTTGATCATGCTTAGCCTCTCATATACATTTTGCCTCCCTTTACCTATCCGGGAATTTGGAAGCAAGCGAAGTGGTGAAAGCAAAGTTAAAGTTGAAGAGTGGGCTGGAAGTGAAGTGTTAGAAAGTAATTTTAGGTTTGGGGAAGTCAATCTTGATGATGAGTAACTCGGCACCATTCACATAGCCGGGTGTTTGTGTCTTGCCAAAGTCGGATTGAGCGATATTCCTAACGGGTCATGGTATGTGCATCAAGGGTTTGATGCATCTCGAGAAATTGATGATTGCAGATTTCCCAGGCTTCGGTTATTGTGCACCACTGTCCATGCATCCCAAAAAGTAAAGTAAAAAA
>BSUD01000002.1:155210457-155319463 GCA_033239045.1 Fagopyrum esculentum | reverse complement strand
CCTCATCACTCTCCACTGTAACCCCACATCAAACCCTAACCCTAAACGACACCCCCCCACCACTCTCCACTGTAACCCCACATCAAACCCTAAAGGCAATGCCTCTTGCCAATAACTCCCCGCCCTTACCCCCTGAGTCCAATTCAGGCACTCCATCTTCCTCCACCCTCCCTCCACCTCCCTCCCTAACCCTAACTGAAACAAATCAACACTCATCTACCCTCCCGGCAACCCTCAAGGACGCTTGTTCCGATCAAGTGACTCATCCATGAATTTAAACATATGCGCCTGGAACATTAGAGGCTTAAACCACCCTAATAAACAAAGAGCCATCCGCGACCTAGTAAGGCGCCACCACCTCGATATCATTGCTATCCTCGAAACGAGAATGAGTAACTCAAAGATGACTAAGATGTCTTCCCTCATTCCGAGCTGGAACAATTACTCAAACCTTCCCCCTCTTCAAAAATGCAGAATCTGGATCTGGTGGGATCCAAATGCTGTCTCCCTCACCCCTATCTTCTCCAACGATCAACTCATACACTACAATCTCACCTCTCCTCACCTCCAAAAAAATCTCTCCTACACCTTCATTTATGCCCATAACCTTCCGATCGATCGAGACACCCTCTGGAACAACATTGCTACAATCAGGCTTCTCAATGCTGATGAACCCTGGGCACTGCTGGGCGATTTTAACACAATTCTCAACCAGGAGGAAAAAATCACGAATGGAACCCCTCACTCTCCTACTCCAACACCTGAACTCGCGAACTGCCTCTCCTTAAATTCTCTCTCCGATCACTCCTTCTCGGGCTGCAAAATGACTTAGAATAACAAACAAATCCGGAATAGAATATGGTGCAAGTTGGACAGGATCCTCATCAACCCCTCCTGGGCAACTCACTTTCCCAACTCCTCCGCCCTTTTTGATAACCCCTCTATCTCTGACCATTCCCCCAGCATACTATCTCTTCACCCAACCAGAAATCACCCCAAACGCCAATTCCGGTTCAATAATTGTTGGGCATCCCATGAATCTTTCATGTCCTCGATATCCTCAGCCTGGACCTCAGCCGTCTCCCCAAACCATCCCTGCAAGAACTCAATGGAACTGCTTGCCTTGAAGCTCAAATGATCTAAAACCCAACTCAAAAAATTCGCCAGTCAAAAAGTCGAAGATCTCTTCTCCTCTGTCGAACACCACAAGACCACACTGGCTTCCATTCAATCGGACCTCCAACTCGACCCATTGGACCCAGCCCTCCTTAATGCCGAAAGAACCACCACTGCTACCCTTAACGTAAGCCTGGACTGTCTGCGGTCTACCCTTGCGCAACTTCACAAAGCTTCATGGATTAAATACGGTGATCAGTGCACTTCCTACTTCTTCAAATGTATAACCGCCAGAAGAGCCTCAAATCAAATCAAAATCCTCCATGATCCCAACAACATCTCAACGGGCCCCACTTATGATGCTGATGAGATTGCAAAAATTCTAGTTACGCATTTCTCTGACCTTCTCAACCCAACTGCTCGCCACAACCCCTCAAACCTATTTCCTGACTGCGATCTCCCTACTTTACCCCCTGATTTCCTCAATACCTTCAACTGCGAGGTCTCAAACGAGGACATTAAGAGAGCCCTCTTTAGCATCGGCAATCAAAAGGCCCCTGGCCCAGATGGGTTCAATGCTTTCTTCTTCAAGTCTTCCTGGTCTATTACGGGCCCTGATTTCTCAAATGCCATTCGGGAATTCTTTCAGTCAGGAACTCTCACAAAACAAATCAACCATACGTCCCTCTCCTTGGTTCCAAAAAAGGCTAACCCCGTTCTTCCCGTAGACTACCAACCCATATCATGCTGTAACACATCCTACAAGGTCATTGTTAAGCTCCTTGTTGAGAAACTAAATGCTGCTCTCCCCTTCATCATCAGTAGATCCCAAGGTGCTTTTGTAAAAGGTCGATCCATCAAGCACAATGTGCTCATCTGTCAAGAACTATTCAAAAAATATAATCAACGCCGAATCTCTCCCAGATGTGCCCTTAAGGTTGATATTTCAAAAGTGTTTTGATAACAAGATTTATGACTTAGGATTAGGTAATCATTTAGATAGATTTCTCACTCATTCATGCACGTTTTGGCATTGGTTCATGACGTCTTCGCTCAATTCATGCACATTT
This sequence comes from Fagopyrum esculentum, assembly GCA_033239045.1. Taxonomy (NCBI): domain Eukaryota; kingdom Viridiplantae; phylum Streptophyta; class Magnoliopsida; order Caryophyllales; family Polygonaceae; genus Fagopyrum; species Fagopyrum esculentum. Next base: position 155,317,277 of record BSUD01000002.1, on the reverse strand, counting down.
CTAGAAAAGACGTCTACACTACCTTTTATCGGTTTTGTAGGTAATTTGGGGATCTATTGGACGTTAATCGATACATTTGAGGGCCAAGCCTCATGATGGTACACATCCAAAGCCTTGGAGGAGCATAATTGGAGCAACAAAGGACACAAAGACCACTATTGGTGCAAGCAATGGAGCAACTCATGGCTAGACGATCATAGCATGCTTCTGTTGAAGAAAATCGACCTACACCCAGGAAAATCGGCCGATTTTTTCCTCTGGGTCGATTTTTAGGCCTTTGACAGCTTAAGCCACGTGTCCCACGATCTCTTGTCCGGCCTTGCTCTTGGTGGAGAATATAAGTGGTCCTTCAAAGCTGTTGCTCTCACTCATTCATTCTCCTCCTCTCCAACATCCTCTAGCATCTTCCAAAAGAATCTTCCAATTGGGAGCTCTCTTCAAGACACCCTTGTGGGTGTTCTTGAGAGGGATTAGTGTAGATTTCAATTTCATAGTGAGATTTGAGTGATTTTTGTGAAGAAGCTTGATTGAAGGTTGTAAGATCCGACTTGAAGCTACATTTGGTGTGTTGAAGGACTTGTTTTGAGCTCAAATCTAGCTAAGTTTCCTTGCTTTCATTTCCTTACTTCATCTTCTTGCTATGGATTCCATGTATGCTTGTATGATGATTTTAGATCTTGAAATGCATGTTGTTGGCTAGTTTGATGTGATTCTAGAGTGATGGATTGATGGTTATTGCTTGGGTGATGATAGAATGGACTTATATGTTAGTTTAGGATGATTCGTATGCACAAAACCTAACTCAGACATAAAAATCGACCTGTTCTTCATAGTAAATCGGCCGATTTTTACTATGATCCACCCGATTTTTCCTTCTGTTGCTCTTTAATTGATGAATCTGTATGTTAGGATGTTATATTGTTGAAATCCTAGTGTTTGTTGAGCATGATATAGCTTAGGGTGACCCAATGCTAGCAAACTAAGTGAGGAAAGAGACCTACCCGGTGATTTCCGATCTTAGGTACCTAAGATGATGAATTCTAGGTAGTAGTGAGCCTCACAAGCCGCTATTGGATTGAGTGTGCTAGGATTATTGCTTGAGACTTACCTTTTCCGAGACTTACCCGGTAAGGAGAGGTTTGCCCCTTAAGTAGTGTCCGGTTTGTGTAGAATTCCCAACTTTACCTCCTTGAGACTTACCCGGTAATAGGAGTTTGGTGCGGGATTAGTGAAGTGAGAGACCTACCCGGTAATTGCTTCCATTAGTGAAACACCCTTTCCCAACACCGCAGCCTTGTCCTTAGAATCTTTAGAACCTTGAGTCCAATGCCATAACCGGAAATCTTGACCTCTAGAATCCTCTTTTCTATCTTTGATCTCATATCTTGTGTTTGTGTCACTTGTTTGTTTTGCTAGCTTGAGTTGTTAGTTTGTTTTATTACCTTGCTTGATTTGTGATCCTTGCCTGATCACCACAAAAACTCAACCAAAAATATAATCATTTTCATTTCTTTATTTCTTTCTCTTTTCTTAGACTAGATTTGCACTATCTTTGATCATTGAATGACTTGATTTCGCCTCAGTCCTTGTGTTCGACCTCGGAATACTTTCCTTTCTACAAAACGACCCGTACACTGCGGGTTTCGCTAGGTAGTTTAGGATTTTAGTTCGAGTTTATAAATGTAAAGCTTTTTGTGCTACATCCTAGCGTAACAAGTTTTTGGCGCCGTTGCCGGGGACTAGGTCTAGATTAAGTCATTTGATTTTGATTGCTTTTAGTGATTATCTTTCTTGTTACTTTTGATCTTGTGTTGTTTTTGTCTTTGCCTTTTCATGTTTGCCATGGACGGATTGTACCTCCAAGACGACCTTGACGACATGGAGTATGAGGAGTGGATGGAAAGCCAAGATCTAGGACCTCTCCATGATGAGTTTGAGTATTGGGAGGAGTTTAATGCCCACCATGAGTCCCATGCTCAAGCTCACATGACTACATTGCCTTATGTGGAACCTCACCATCAACCTCACAATGATCGATTGGAGTCAATGCTAGAAGAAATGTTGAGGAAGATGGATGATCTAGAAAGCAACTGTTCGCTCCAAACGGTATGTGCAAGCTTTAAATTTATAACCCTAGACTTAAGCTTAAAACAAGGATGCGAACCCGCAGTGTACGGGTCAATCGTAGTAAAAGCAAGAAAATTCCAGGGGTCGATCACAGGGACTTAGTGAAACAAAGTCAACACGGTATGCTACGTTAATTCTAACCACAAGAGCGATTAACACAATCAAAGATGAATAAGATGTCAAATAAGCAAACATGCAATTCTAGGGATTAAAGCATCTAGTTGTGGTTCCAACTCAAGATCTATAGATAAGCGGACAAAGCTGAGATTTTTGCGTGGGGAAGGTGTTGCTAAAGTGGAGTAGATCACCGGGTAAGTCTCACTACACACTAATCCTAAACCGTAACTCCTATTACCGGGTAAGTCTCAAGGAATCAAGATAAAGAACTATAACCTCAAACTAACACACCATCTAAGGGAATAGAATCAACCTTTACCGGGTAAGTCTCAGGCTAACTCACAAAGATGGGATGGAAGCACACTCAAACCCCAATAAAGGATAAACCTTTATTACCTACACTTATAATCGTTAATACACAAGCTAAGGAATTACCGGGTAAGTCTCATCCTAAGCTTGCATTGAACCAGGAAGGTGTAATAAGAATAGGATTTAGCAAACTCTAACACTTAACTTTCTGTTTTAGGTCGGATAAGTCACCTCGGTCAGAAGAATTCCACCCCGGCCGAGATGTTCATCAACCGAACGAGATGCTTAGGGTTAAGGTTAAAGACTCGAACTTTCAGGATCCTACTGGAATCTAAGATTATTCTATCATTGTTTTTCCCACAACCTTCAGCCAATCACCCTAGAATCACACAAGGAAATTAGCCACTCATCATCATAGTGAAAGTATTAAAATATATGGAAGAAGGTGAATATTTGAACAAAGAAGAATTTAATGAAAGACTTCAATAACTGAATCAAATATCACAACAAAAACGTTCCTTGGATAGCAATCCAACAAGACAAGACAATCAATGAGGGAATTGAAGACAATCTTACAAAACCCTTCAAAAAGCTATAAAAAGCTATGATCTTCAACCTTCCTTCAACCTTCAAAAGGTTCTTCGAAAACTCCCAAATTGGAGTGTACTGCGGCTGCTGTGTTGTATAAACCCTGATCGACGGTATAGCGTGATTGTTCAGCTGTAAGCGGATGTTGCGGCGATCCGAAGATGGGTGAATTGTAGAAAATCCAACCCTTTATATAGGAGAATTATCTTCCAAAGATAAAATATCTTAAAAAGATAATTTCCTATAAAATATATCCATATCTCCTAAAATAAATATCTTCCTTCCAACTATAAGATAATTTCCTAATAAAATAGATCTTATCTCCTAAAATAAATATCTTTCTAAGATAATTTTATAGGAAATATCTTATTAGATAATTTCCTAATAAAATATATCTTATCTCCAAAATAGATCTCCTAAATATATGATCTTCCTTCCAGAAGCTCAGCCCAAAAATATAAGATCACTTTCCAAATTTAAAATATCTCTTCCAAGAATAAAATATTCTCGCCGCGTCCTAGGTATTCGCCTCGGTCGAGTCGGTCTCGTGGATCGCCTCGGTCGAGGTGAACCTCTGGTCAACCGAGGTGACTCAGAATGTGAAATCTCTCGAATCTGGTCCAAAGTGAATCTTCAATCCATGGCTATGCTTCCTGGATGGTTCCTTATGCTCCCTGGATGTAGCTCCAAATGACTCTTGACTCCTTTTGCTCCTTTTTGATGCGAAACGTACCAAATTACCTGCAATTACAACGAAACTAGGTGTAGACCTCGATTCTCGCAAAGGTAGATGAAATGGTAGTAAAATCACATAATGTACATACAAACATGCAGAATATGAAAGATAAAACGTCCAAACAAACCCCAAAATATGGACTATAATTCATGCTATCAAAATACCCCATACTTAGCCCTTGCTTGTCCCCAAGCAAGTTCCTCATATAAAAGACAAGATAGAATGGATTATAAGTCAGGAAAATCAATGAAAAGTTTTTCAAAAAACATTTTATGGCGTGCAATTATCATAGATCACTCTAAGAGAATACTTCCTGGAATTAAAAACTTAATATGATCAAAACATTTTATAAATATAAGAAAGTTGTTCATCTTTGCATAAAATCATAGAATGCATAATAAATCATAATTATCAAAATTAATCATGTATAATCCGATTTAAACCGCTAAGTCAATCAACAAGCTCAAGGTCTCAAGGGCTTCCCAAAAGAAAAGGTCAAGAAACGTGTAGGGTAGGGATGTATGTAAGGTAATGTGGTGCTAGAATCCGGGAAGGATGAACTTCACTTCACTTCAACTTGCAACATCTTCCGCCAATAAGCTTTGCTTATCTCACACTTTTTCTTTTACTTTTTTTTTTTTTACTTTTTGGGATGCATGGACAGAGGTGCACAATAACCGAAGCCTAGGAAATCTGCAATCATCAATTTCTCGAGATGCATCAAACCCTTGATGCACATACCATGACCCGTTAGGAATATCGCTCAATCCGACTTTGGCAAGACACAAACACCCGGCTATGTGAATGGTGCCGAGTTACTCATCATCATGATTGACTTCCCCAAACCTAAAATTACTTTCTAACACTTCACTTCCAGCCCACTTCTCAACTTTAACTTTGCTTTCACCACTTCGCTTGCTTCCAAATTCCCGGATAGGTAAAGGGAGGCAAAATGTATATGAGGGGCTAAGCATGATCAAGAAGAAGAAGAAGAAGAGAATGAATTGCCTTGGTCTTTCCAAGAAGAATGTGAGAGAACTTATCCTGCGGTGTCAACCTTCAAATTCAACATAATTTGGATAAAAACAAAGTATTAAACATGCTAATAATTTCAAACAAAGCATTTAGCAACTTAAACATATTATAAAAACTTTCAAACACACAAAGAATTTAAAAACAGTAGGTAAACAAGATCTTCACTGAGATCATATCCAGATAAGTAGCACAAAATCGTTTTCGAAAACTTTCTGTTACGCCGCCTCGGTCGAGGTGTTCTTGGTTCAACCGAGGTGAAACACCTCGTTTTGCCAGAATCTCCCCGGTCGAGGTCAAAAATTTTTTTTTAAAACCAAGTTTTTTTTTCTTTTCGGTTCGGTTTCGACGTTTTTCTCAATCAAATAATCTGTAGGTATTTAGCAACTTAAACAAAGCATTTAGCAACTTAAACATATCAGAACTGTCCCCGGCAACGGCGCCAAAAACTTGTTCGCTCCAAACGGTGTGTGCAAGCTTTAAATTTATAACCCTAGACTTAAGCTTAAAACAAGGATGCGAACCCGCAGTGTACGGGTCAATCGTAGTAAAAGCAAGAAAATTCCAGGGGTCGATCACAGGGACTCGGTGAAACAAAGTCAATACGGTATGCTACGTTAATTCTAACCACAAGAGCGATTAACACAATCAAAGATGAATAAGATGTCAAATAAGCAAACATGCAATTCTAGGGATTAAAGCATCTAGTTGTGGTTCCAACTCAAGATCTATAGATAAGCGGACAAAGCTGAGATTTTTGCGTGGGGAAGGTGTTGCTAAAGTGGAGTAGATCACCGGGTAAGTCTCACTACACACTAATCCTAAACCGTAACTCCTATTACCGGGTAAGTCTCAAGGAATCAAGATAAAGAACTATAACCTCAAACTAACACACCATCTAAGGGAATAGAATCAACCTTTACCGGGTAAGTCTCAGGCTAACTCACAAAGATGGGATGGAAGCACACTCAAACCCCAATAAAGGATAAACCTTTATTACCTACACTTATAATCGTTAATACACAAGCTAAGGAATTACCGGGTAAGTCTCATCCTAAGCTTGCATTGAACCAGGAAGGTGTAATAAGAATAGGATTTAGCAAACTCTAACACTTAACTTTCTGTTTTAGGTCGGATAAGTCACCTCGGTCAGAAGAATTCCACCCCGGCCGAGATGTTCATCAACCGAACGAGATGCTTAGGGTTAAGGTTAAAGACTCGAACTTTCAGGATCCTACTGGAATCTAAGATTATTCTATCATCGTTTTTCCCACAACCTTCAGCCAATCACCCTAGAATCACACAAGTAAATTAGCCACTCATCATCATTATGAAAGTATTAAATATATGGGAAGAAGGTGAATATTTGAACAAAGAAGAATTTAATGAAAAGACTTCAATAACTGAATCAAATATCACAAACAAAGCATTCCTTGGATAGCAATCCAACAAGACAAGACAATCAAGGGAAGGAATTGAAGACAATCTTACAAAAACCCTTCAAAAAGCTATAAAAAGCTATGATCTTCAACCTTCCTTCAACCTTCAAAAAGGTTCTTCGAAAACTCCCAAATTGGAGTATACTGCGGCTGCTGCGTCGTATAAACCCTGATCGACGGTATAGCGTGATGTTGGATTTGTGGAAATCCAACCCTTTTTATAGGAAAAATAAACCTCCAAAGATAATAAATCTTAAGAAGATATTATCCCATAAATATAGGTAAAATATATGATTCTGCATATCTCCTTCCTTCCAGAAGCTCAGCCCAAAAATATAAGATCACTTTCCAAATTTAAAAGATCTCTTCCAAGAATAAAATATTCTCGCCGCGTCCTAGGTATTCGCCGCGGTCGAAATGGTGTCTCTGGATCGCCTCGGTCGAGGTGAACCTCTGGTCAACCGAGGTGACTCAGAATGTGGAATCTCTCGAATCTGCTCCAAAGTGAATCTTCAATCCATGGCTATGCTCCCTGGATGTAGCTCCAAATGACTCTTGACTCCTTTTGCTCCTTTTTGATGCGAAACGTACCAAATTACCTGCAATTACAACGAAACTAGGTGTAGACCTCGATTCTCGCAAAGGTAGATGAAATGGTAGTAAAATCACATAATGTACATACAAACATGCAGAATATGAAAGATAAAACGTCCAAACAAACCCCAAAATATGGACTATAATTCATGCTATCAAAATACCCCATACTTAGCCCTTGCTTGTCCCTAAGCAAGTTCCTCATATAGAAATCAAGATAGAATGGATTATAAGTCAAGAAAATCAATGAAAAGTCTTTCAAAAACATTTTTATGGTGTGGAATTATCATAGATCACTCTAAGAGAGTACTTCCTGGAAATTAAAAACTCAATATGATCAAAACATTTTATAAATATAGGAAAGTTGTTCATCTTTGCATAAAATCATAGAATGCATAATAAATCATAATTATCAAAATTAATCATGTATAATCCGATTTAAACCGCTAAGTCAATCAACAAGCTCAAGGTCTCAAGGGCTTCCCAAAAGAAAAGGTCAAGAAACGTGTAGGGTAGGGATGTATGTAAGGTAATGTGGTGCTAGAATCCGGGAAAAGGATGAACTTCACTTTCACTTTGACTTGCAACATCTTCCACCAATAAGCTTTGCTTATTTCACACTTTTTTCTCTTTTACTTTACTTTTTGGGATGCATGGACAGAGGTGCACAATAACCGAAGCCTAGGAAATCTGCAATCATCAATTTCTCGAGATGCATCAAACCCTTGATGCACATACCATGACCCGTTAGGAATATCGCTCAATCCGACTTTGGCAAGACACAAACACCCGGCTATGTGAATGGTGCCGAGTTACTCATCTTCATGATTGACTTCCCCAAACCTATTATTGCTTTCTAACACTTTCACTTCCAGCCCACTTCTCAACTTTAACTCCACTTGCTTTCACCACTTCGCTTGCTTCCAAATTCCCGGATAGGTAAAGGGAGGCAAAATGTATATGAGGGGCTAAGCATGATCAAGAAGAAGAAGAAGAAGAGAATGAATTGCCTTGGTCTTTCCAAGAAGAAAGTGAGAGAACTTAACCTGCGGTGTCAACCTTCAAATTCAACATAATTTGGATAAAAATAAAGTATTAAACATGCTAATAATTTTAAACAAAGCATTTAGCAACTTAAACATATCATAAAACATTTCAAACATATAAAGAATTTAAAACCAGTCAGTAAACAAGATCTTCACTGAGATCATATCCAGATAAGTAACACAAAAATCGTTTTCGAAAACTCTCAGTTAACCCACCTCGGTCGAGATGTTCTTGGGTCAACCGAGGTGAAACACCTCGTTTTGCCAGAACTATCCCGGTCGAGGTCAAAAGATTTTTTTTTAAAACCAAATTTTTTTCTTTTCGGTTCGGTTTCGACGTTTTTCTCAATCAAATAATCTGTAGGTATGCATGTAATATCAGATAATCATATAAAGGCAAATGAAGCATAAATATGAAAGTATCCGATGAATATATCATACATCAAAAGTAGTCAAATAACGTCAAGTAGTCAAATAAGTACATCAAAATACCCCATACTTGAGACACACTGTCCTAGTGGGTCAGAATAAGTCTAAGGACAGGATACTCACCGAACATAGCTAAACTGCATGAAGAAGTAAGAAACAGCTCCCAGATAAGACCATCTCGGTTGGCGAAGCACATATCGGTCGAGGTGTTCTGACAGTACCCGAGATGTATCTCAGTAAAGCTTGTTTCCTCAACTTCTCGAAATTTTGTTCTTCCAGTGTAGCTCCTGAACTGTGATCCTTCCTTTTGGAATACCTGGTTGTTGTCTAGAGGAAAACAAAAACAAAGCAACTATCTAAACTAAACTAGAAAAGGGAGAAGAAAGCAATACCTTGGGTTGCCTCCCAAGAAGCGCTTGGTTTAAGGTCGCTAGCTGGACCCTTCTCCATAGAATTACTCAATGTACCTTGAACACCATGGAGTGCTCATCACATCCATCATAAAATTCTTCCAAAAAGGTTCCGGTTCCTAATTTCACCGGCAAATGGTAGGATTTCCTACGTACAAGCTTGTACGATTTGGTTCTCACCGGAATCCTACCGGTCTTCCTCTTTGTCCATGGGACATAACTCAGTCTTTCATCCCATCCTTTCCTTGATCGAGAAAACAGCTTCTCGAGAATCCTAGTAGCTTCCCCTTCTATAGCTTGGGGATGGTACAAGGTCCTTAGCATGCGAGGGACCCCATACTTGAACAAAAGACACTTCATTGCCTTAACGGTGAAGTGCTTGCTAACTCCACTCCTTATAATCCAAGGAGCTTCTTCTTCCAACAATTTCAAGGAAGACTTCATCTTGATTTTAGGAGGTTCTTTCGGAAGAGACCTCCAACTTTCCGGTGCATTCCTTTCCTCCACCTTGACCACAGTCTCAGTAATTTGGTCAGGGTTTGCTGCATCTTGCAGTTCTACAAATTCTTCTTCCATCTCGGTCGAGATCTCTGACACCTCGGCCGAGGTCTCGGCAGTTGGATCGAGATCTTCCATATCCTCCGCTTCCACAAAAGCTTCAGGAGAAACTTCCGGTTCAACAAGAGGAATGCTTGGAACGTGCAACACTTCCTTATGCTCCTCTTTCGGCTTAGCATAGGATAGGGTGCTTTCCTTGAGCTCCTCCACCTTCTTCATCAACTTCTCCAATCTTGATTCGAGAGAGTCTTCAAAAGGTTGCTCATAAATGTTTTTAGGAACGTTCTTCTCATCCCATATCGAAAGTTCGTGCTGAATGGCCTCTTCTCTTTCCCATTCATTGTTGAACCAATAGAAGGAGTACTTCTCCTCCAAGTATTCATAATGGTCCGCCCTAGCACTTTGCCTTGCTATCCAGGCTGGATCAAATGTAGTCATCGGAAATCCTGAAAACTACAAAACTCATAGAAAGAGTAGTTAGTAGCAACAGGGGCAAGTGCCCCGAAAGCAAACCGTACCGGCTCGGTCTAGACCAAGTCCCCGGCAACGGCGCCAAAAACTTGTTCGCTCCAAACGGTGTGTGCAAGCTTTAAATTTATAACCCTAGACTTAAGCTTAAAACAAGGATGCGAACCCGCAGTGTACGGGTCAATCGTAGTAAAAGCAAGAAAATTCCAGGGGTCGATCACAGGGACTTAGTGAAACAAAGTCAACACGGTATGCTACGTTAATTCTAACCACAAGAGCGATTAACACAATCAAAGATGAATAAGATGTCAAATAAGCAAACATGCAATTCTAGGGATTAAAGCATCTAGTTGTGGTTCCAACTCAAGATCAATAGATAAGCGGACAAAGCTGAGATTTTTGCGTGGGGAAGGTGTTACTAAAGTGGAGTAGATCACCGGGTAAGTCTCACTACACACTAATCCTAAGCCATAACTCCTATTACCGGGTAAGTCTCAAGGAATCAAGATAAAGAACTATAACCTCAAACTAACATACCATCTAAGGGAATAGAATCAACCTTTACCGGGTAAGTCTCAGGCTAACTCACAAAGATGGGATGGAAGCACACTCAAACCCCAATAAAGGATAAACCTTTATTACCTACACTCACGATCGTTAATACACAAACTAAGGAATTACCGGGTAAGTCTCATCCTAAGCTTGCATTGAACCAGGAAGGTGTAATAAGAATAGGATTTAGCAAACTCTAACACTTAACTTTCTGTTTTAGGTCGGATAAGTCACCTCGGTCAGAAGAATTCCACCCCGGCCGAGATGTTCATCAACCGAACGAGATGCTTAGGGTTAAGGTTAAAGACTCGAACTTTCAGGATCCTACTGGAATCTAAGATTATTCTATCATTGTTTTTCCCACAACCTTCAGCCAATCACCCTAGAATCACACAAGGAAATTAGCCACTCATCATCATAGTGAAAGTATTAAAATATATGGAAGAAGGTGAATATTTGAACAAAGAAGAATTTAATGAAAGACTTCAATAACTGAATCAAATATCACAACAAAAACGTTCCTTGGATAGCAATCCAACAAGACAAGACAATCAATGAGGGAATTGAAGACAATCTTACAAAACCCTTCAAAAAGCTATAAAAAGCTATGATCTTCAACCTTCCTTCAACCTTCAAAAGGTTCTTCGAAAACTCCCAAATTGGAGTGTACTGCGGCTGCTGTGTTGTATGCGAGATTTCCAGCTGTAAGCGGATCGTATGCGGCCTCCTCAAATTGTGGAAATCTAACCCTTTTTATAGGAAAATAAACCTCCAAAGATAATAAATCTTAGAAAGATATATTCCCATAAAAATAGGTAAAATATATGATTCTGCATATCTCCTTCCTTCCAGAAGCTCAGCCCAAAAATATAAGATCACTTTCCAAATTTAAAATATCTCTTCCAAGAATAAAATATTCTCGCCGCGTCCTAGGTATTCGCCTCGGTCGAGTCGGTGTCTCTGGATCGCCTCGGTCGAGGTGAACCTCTGGTCAACCGAGGTGACTCAGAATGTGGAATCTCTCGAATCTGCTCCAAAGTGAATCTTCAATCCATGGCTATGCTCCCTGGATGTAGCTCCAAATGACTCTTGACTCCTTTTGCTCCTTTTTGATGCGAAACGTACCAAATTACCTGCAATTACAACGAAACTAGGTGTAGACCTCGATTCTCGCAAAGGTAGATGAAATGGTAGTAAAATCACATAATGTACATACAAACATGCAGAATATGAAAGATAAAACGTCCAAACAAACCCCAAAATATGGACTATAATTCATGCTATCAAAATACCCCATACTTAGCCCTTGCTTGTCCCCAAGCAAGTTCCTCATATAAAAGACAAGATAGAATGGATTATAAGTCAGGAAAATCAATGAAAAGTTTTTCAAAAAACATTTTATGGCGTGCAATTATCATAGATCACTCTAAGAGAATACTTCCTGGAATTAAAAACTTAATATGATCAAAACATTTTATAAATATAAGAAAGTTGTTCATCTTTGCATAAAATCATAGAATGCATAATAAATCATAATTATCAAAATTAATCATGTATAATCCGATTTAAACCGCTAAGTCAATCAACAAGCTCAAGGTCTCAAGGGCTTCCCAAAAGAAAAGGTCAAGAAACGTGTAGGGTAGGGATGTATGTAAGGTAATGTGGTGCTAGAATCCGGGAAGGATGAACTTCACTTCACTTCAACTTGCAACATCTTCCGCCAATAAGCTTTGCTTATCTCACACTTTTTCTTTTACTTTTTTTTTTTTTACTTTTTGGGATGCATGGACAGAGGTGCACAATAACCGAAGCCTAGGAAATCTGCAATCATCAATTTCTCGAGATGCATCAAACCCTTGATGCACATACCATGACCCGTTAGGAATATCGCTCAATCCGACTTTGGCAAGACACAAACACCCGGCTATGTGAATGGTGCCGAGTTACTCATCATCATGATTGACTTCCCCAAACCTAAAATTACTTTCTAACACTTCACTTCCAGCCCACTTCTCAACTTTAACTTTGCTTTCACCACTTCGCTTGCTTCCAAATTCCCGGATAGGTAAAGGGAGGCAAAATGTATATGAGGGGCTAAGCATGATCAAGAAGAAGAAGAAGAAGAGAATGAATTGCCTTGGTCTTTCCAAGAAGAATGTGAGAGAACTTATCCTGCGGTGTCAACCTTCAAATTCAACATAATTTGGATAAAAACAAAGTATTAAACATGCTAATAATTTCAAACAAAGCATTTAGCAACTTAAACATATTATAAAAACTTTCAAACACACAAAGAATTTAAAAACAGTAGGTAAACAAGATCTTCACTGAGATCATATCCAGATAAGTAGCACAAAATCGTTTTCGAAAACTTTCTGTTACGCCGCCTCGGTCGAGGTGTTCTTGGTTCAACCGAGGTGAAACACCTCGTTTTGCCAGAATCTCCCCGGTCGAGGTCAAAAATTTTTTTTTAAAACCAAGTTTTTTTTTCTTTTCGGTTCGGTTTCGACGTTTTTCTCAATCAAATAATCTGTAGGTATGCATGTAATATCAGATAATCATATAAAGGCAAATGAAGCATAAATATGAAAGTATCCGATGAATATAATACATCAAAAGGTATCGAATACATCAAGTAGTCACGTAGTCAAATAATACATCAAAATACCCCATACTTGAGACACACTGTCCCAGTGGGTATAATAAAAGTCTAAATGAAAGAGGACTCACCGGATAAAGAGCCGAACTGCATAAAAATATAATAAATAAAACCCTGCAGCTCCTCAGTAGTCCTGATCCGGTGGTGGTGGTGGTATGTAGGGGAACTGAGTCGGATTATAGGGATAGCCCATGATATGCTGGAACTGTAGCTGAGCCATCATGTGCTGATGATGCTGCCGCTCCTGCATCTCGCGGATGTCCAATGAAAGTGCAGCATATGAGTCGATAACCTGATCTGTCAGGTCATCGATCCGTCGGTGTGCAGCTCTGTCCCTAACTCCCCGCCTCCTGCGCCTAGCGGGCCTGACTGGAGAAGTCTCAGCTGGCGCCGGCTCAGTGTCCTCCTCATCCTCATCCAGATCAATAATGGGAGGCGCGCTCATCCCTGCTGTATCTGTCCCTGTGTCCATCGGGACGCCGCCTCCTCTCTCATCAACTGTCTCATCGTCGTCATCCTCATCCTCAGCCTCCTCAGCCTCCTCTGCAGGGGCAGCTGCTCCCTCTCTGTAGTCCTCCATAAGTGGAGCCCATGCTGTCTGCCAGAAATGCGGATCGGAGACAGAGAACTGCGCAGACCATCTGATGCCCTGAGGTGCAGTCCGCTCCCAAGGCATGGCAACGTAGGGTGTAGTCAGCCCACGGGGAACTAGGATCCTCCGTGTAATCATCTCCTGCAATCCCAGCGGCTTCGGAGCCGCCGCCAATGTGCATATGCTGAGGTCCATCCCGTGGTAAGTGGCGATGTGGGTGACTAGACCTCCACAGCAAATATCTCCCTTCGCCTTGGCCTTGATCCTATGCAGATCCTCTGCTAGGAGCAAGCCAAAGTCTGGGAAGCCTCCTGTAACCATGCAGTAAAGCGAAAAGAGCTCCCCCTGTCTGATCTTCTGGGGCGTCTCAGTACGCGCCAGAAGTGTCTCACTGAAGATCCTGTGGGCAAGTCTGAAGGCTGGGTGAAAGATGACCTTTTCCCTGGAATCTCCAGGGCGCCATCTGTCTGCATGTGTAGTAATGTGGGCTATCTGTCCCCAGAACTCCCTAGCTACGGATCGGGAGGGGAAGTCTACAGCGGTGGGGGTAGGAAAGCCAAAGATCTCTCTCCAAATCTCTAAAGGAACTATGAAGTTCCGGCTCATCAACCGGTACTTCACAGATCGCTCTGTGGGAAGGTAGGAGAAGGAGCTAACAAACTCGAGTGTCGGCTCTATGTAAGCTGGGGCTCGGATCTCAGTAAACTGATCCAGCCCGACGGTAGCAATCATCCTCCTAAGGTCAGCATCTAACCCTAGGCAGTCAAAAGCTGATACATCCAGAAATCGCGGTGCGATGACTGGACGCCCAGCTATCCTCTCATAGTCTACCCGGCATCTCTCGTGGATAACCGGGCGGTAGGGACGGGATGAGGAAGGAGAAGGGGAAGGGGAGGATCTATCTCTAAGGGCTAACAATCTGTCAGAACTCATTTTCAAAACACACTGTCAGACTACCTCGGTCGACTGACAACTCCAAGAATCACCTCGACCGAGGTGCAGAACGACTGGACCGAGGCGAAGACAGTTCGATTTCCACTCTCTGATTTTCAGTTCTTTTCCCCCTAAAATCACTACCGATGCTTCCTAAGGGGTACTTATAGATTTCCTCAACAGAAACAAGGGCAACCAAAGCCCAAATTGCAGAAAACGAACGAGTTAGGTTTTTCGAACGTTTTTACCTCGTTTCGGTCGAAACACTCAAATTTCTTGCAGATCTGTAGTTGCAATCGATTCCTCTACCCCTCAATTGCAGTTTTGAAGCAGAAATCGTCGAAAACGAGCGAGAAACGAGAGGAGCGAAGTGCTTCTGTCCGCCGCGGTCGAAATGGGGTAAAAAAAAGTGAAAAGTAATTTTTCCCCTTTTTATACCGTTCCTGGATCTGCTGTCACCTCGGTCGAGATGGTCTCGACTGGACCGAGGTGGTATGGACCGAGGCGGTTCTGCAGAAACCCTAGTCGCCTCGGTTGCTTCAAGAATCAACTCGGTCGAGGTGTTCTGACAGTGACCGAGGTGCCTCTTTCTTCTCAGAATCTCGAACTTCTGTCCATCCAGATGTGCTCCTTCCTGTTGTCTGTCCAGAACGCCAAAAACAAAGCAAAGCAAAGCAAAAACAAAAACTATCTAAGCTAGACTAGAAAACGGGAAAGAAGAGCAATACCTTGGGTTGCCTCCCAAGAAGCGCTTGATTTAAGGTCGCTAGCTGGACCATTCTCCATAGAATTACTCAATGTACCTTGAACACCATGGAGTGCTCATCACATCCATCATAAAATTCTTCCAAAAAGGTTCCGGTTCCTAATTTCACCGGCAAATGGTAAGATCTCCCACGTACAAGCTTGTACGGTTTGATTCTCACCGGAATCCTTCTAGTCTTCCTGCACTTCAATGGGACGTAATCTAGCCTTGCGTCCCATCCTTTCCTTGATCGAGAAAATAGTTTCTCGAGAATCATAGCAGCTTCCCCATTTATAGCTTGGGGATGGTACAGGGTCCTGAGCATGCGAGGGACCCCATACTTGAACAAATAACACTTCGTTGCCTTAGCGGTGAAGCGCTTGTTAACTTCACTCCTTATAATCCAAGGAGCATCTTCCTCCAACAATTTCAAGAGAGATTTCATCTTGATCTTAGGAGGTTCTTTCGGAAGAGACCTCCAACTCTCCGGTGCTTTCCTGAAAAATTCAGAAATTTTAATAGGGAATTCGAATGGAGTAAGAGAATGTACCTTGTAAAGTTCTCCAAAGCTTGAGACAAGTTTCGTGTTGGGTTGATAATCCACCCACGAAATCTCTCTTAGTTCTGCTGGTCTTTCTTCCACCTTGACCACAATCTCAGTAATTTGGCCAAGGTTCTCTGCATCTTCATATTCTTCTTCCATCTCGGTCGAGATCTCTTCCACCTCGGCCGAGGTCTCAACAGTCGGATCGAGATCCTCCACATCCTCCTCTTCCACAAAAACTTCAGGAGAAGCTTCCGGTCCGACCAGAGGAATGCTTGGAAAGTGTAACACTTCCTTATGCTCCTCTTCCGGCTTAGCATAGGATATGGTGCTTTCTTTGAGCTCCTCCACCTTCTTCATCAACTTCTCCAATCTTGATTCGAGAGAGTCTTCGAAAGGTTGCTCATAAATGTTTTTAGGGACATTCTTCTCATCCCATATCGCAAGTTCATATTGAATGGCCTCTTCTCTTTCCCATTCATTGTTGAACCAATAGAAGGAGTACTTCTCCTCCAAGTATTCATAATGGTCCGCCCTAGCACTTTGCCTTGCTATCCAGGCTGGATCAAATGTAGTCATCGGAAATCCTGAAAACTACAAAACTCATAGAAAGAGTAGTTAGTAGCAACAAGGGCAAGTGCCCCGAAAGCAAACCGCAACCGGCTCGGTCTAGACCAAGTCCCCGGCAACGGCGCCAAAAACTTGTTCGCTCCAAACGGTGTGTGCAAGCTTTAAATTTATAACCCTAGACTTAAGCTTAAAACAAGGATGCGAACCCGCAGTGTACGGGTCAATCGTAGTAAAAGCAAGAAAATTCCAGGGGTCGATCACAGGGACTTAGTGAAACAAAGTCAACACGGTATGCTACGTTAATTCTAACCACAAGAGCGATTAACACAATCAAAGATGAATAAGATGTCAAATAAGCAAACATGCAATTCTAGGGATTAAAGCATCTAGTTGTGGTTCCAACTCAAGATCTATAGATAAGCGGACAAAGCTGAGATTTTTGCGTGGGGAAGGTGTTGCTAAAGTGGAGTAGATCACCGGGTAAGTCTCACTACACACTAATCCTAAACCGTAACTCCTATTACCGGGTAAGTCTCAAGGAATCAAGATAAAGAACTATAACCTCAAACTAACACACCATCTAAGGGAATAGAATCAACCTTTACCGGGTAAGTCTCAGGCTAACTCACAAAGATGGGATGGAAGCACACTCAAACCCCAATAAAGGATAAACCTTTATTACCTACACTTATAATCGTTAATACACAAGCTAAGGAATTACCGGGTAAGTCTCATCCTAAGCTTGCATTGAACCAGGAAGGTGTAATAAGAATAGGATTTAGCAAACTCTAACACTTAACTTTCTGTTTTAGGTCGGATAAGTCACCTCGGTCAGAAGAATTCCACCCCGGCCGAGATGTTCATCAACCGAACGAGATGCTTAGGGTTAAGGTTAAAGACTCGAACTTTCAGGATCCTACTGGAATCTAAGATTATTCTATCATTGTTTTTCCCACAACCTTCAGCCAATCACCCTAGAATCACACAAGGAAATTAGCCACTCATCATCATAGTGAAAGTATTAAAATATATGGAAGAAGGTGAATATTTGAACAAAGAAGAATTTAATGAAAGACTTCAATAACTGAATCAAATATCACAACAAAAACGTTCCTTGGATAGCAATCCAACAAGACAAGACAATCAATGAGGGAATTGAAGACAATCTTACAAAACCCTTCAAAAAGCTATAAAAAGCTATGATCTTCAACCTTCCTTCAACCTTCAAAAGGTTCTTCAACAACTCCCAAATTGGAGTGTACTGCGGCTGCTGCGTGATTTCCAGCTGTAATCGGATCGTATGCGGCCTCTTCAAATTGTGGAAATCTAACCCTTTTTATAGGAAAATAAACCTCCAAAGATAATAAATCTTAGAAAGATATATTCCCATAAAAATAGGTAAAATATATGATTCTGCATATCTCCTTCCTTCCAGAAGCTCAGCCCAAAAATATAAGATCACTTTCCAAATTTAAAAGATCTCTTCCAAGAATAAAATATTCTCGCCGCGTCCTAGGTATTCGCCTCGGTCGAGTCGGTGTCTCTGGATCGCCTCGGTCGAGGTGAACCTCTGGTCAACCGAGGTGACTCAGAATGTGGAATCTCTCGAATCTGCTCCAAAGTGAATCTTCAATCCATGGCTATGCTCCCTGGATGTAGCTCCAAATGACTCTTGACTCCTTTTGCTCCTTTTTGATGCGAAACGTACCAAATTACCTGCAATTACAACGAAACTAGGTGTAGACCTCGATTCTCGCAAAGGTAGATGAAATGGTAGTAAAATCACATAATGTACATACAAACATGCAGAATATGAAAGATAAAACGTCCAAACAAACCCCAAAATATGGACTATAATTCATGCTATCAAAATACCCCATACTTAGCCCTTGCTTGTCCCCAAGCAAGTTCCTCATATAAAAGACAAGATAGAATGGATTATAAGTCAGGAAAATCAATGAAAAGTTTTTCAAAAAACATTTTATGGCGTGCAATTATCATAGATCACTCTAAGAGAATACTTCCTGGAATTAAAAACTTAATATGATCAAAACATTTTATAAATATAAGAAAGTTGTTCATCTTTGCATAAAATCATAGAATGCATAATAAATCATAATTATCAAAATTAATCATGTATAATCCGATTTAAACCGCTAAGTCAATCAACAAGCTCAAGGTCTCAAGGGCTTCCCAAAAGAAAAGGTCAAGAAACGTGTAGGGTAGGGATGTATGTAAGGTAATGTGGTGCTAGAATCCGGGAAGGATGAACTTCACTTCACTTCAACTTGCAACATCTTCCGCCAATAAGCTTTGCTTATCTCACACTTTTTCTTTTTTTTTTTTTTTTTTTACTTTTTGGGATGCATGGACAGAGGTGCACAATAACCGAAGCCTAGGAAATCTGCAATCATCAATTTCTCGAGATGCATCAAACCCTTGATGCACATACCATGACCCGTTAGGAATATCGCTCAATCCGACTTTGGCAAGACACAAACACCCGGCTATGTGAATGGTGCCGAGTTACTCATCATCATGATTGACTTCCCCAAACCTAAAATTACTTTCTAACACTTCACTTCCAGCCCACTTCTCAACTTTAACTTTGCTTTCACCACTTCGCTTGCTTCCAAATTCCCGGATAGGTAAAGGGAGGCAAAATGTATATGAGGGGCTAAGCATGATCAAGAAGAAGAAGAAGAAGAGAATGAATTGCCTTGGTCTTTCCAAGAAGAATGTGAGAGAACTTATCCTGCGGTGTCAACCTTCAAATTCAACATAATTTGGATAAAAACAAAGTATTAAACATGCTAATAATTTCAAACAAAGCATTTAGCAACTTAAACATATTATAAAAACTTTCAAACACACAAAGAATTTAAAAACAGTAGGTAAACAAGATCTTCACTGAGATCATATCCAGATAAGTAGCACAAAATCGTTTTCGAAAACTTTCTGTTACGCCGCCTCGGTCGAGGTGTTCTTGGTTCAACCGAGGTGAAACACCTCGTTTTGCCAGAATCTCCCCGGTCGAGGTCAAAAATTTTTTTTTTTTAAAACCAAGTTTTTTTTTCTTTTCGGTTCGGTTTCGACGTTTTTCTCAATCAAATAATCTGTAGGTATGCATGTAATATCAGATAATCATATAAAGGCAAATGAAGCATAAATATGAAAGTATCCGATGAATATAATACATCAAAAGGTATCGAATACATCAAGTAGTCACGTAGTCAAATAATACATCAAAATACCCCATACTTGAGACACACTGTCCCAGTGGGTATAATAAAAGTCTAAATGAAAGAGGACTCACCGGATAAAGAGCCGAACTGCATAAAAATATAATAAATAAAACCCTGCAGCTCCTCAGTAGTCCTGATCCGGTGGTGGTGGTGGTATGTAGGGGAACTGAGTCGGATTATAGGGATAGCCCATGATATGCTGGAACTGTAGCTGAGCCATCATGTGCTGATGATGCTGCCGCTCCTGCATCTCGCGGATGTCCAATGAAAGTGCAGCATATGAGTCGATAACCTGATCTGTCAGGTCATCGATCCGTCGGTGTGCAGCTCTGTCCCTAACTCCCCGCCTCCTGCGCCTAGCGGGCCTGACTGGAGAAGTCTCAGCTGGCGCCGGCTCAGTGTCCTCCTCATCCTCATCCAGATCAATAATGGGAGGCGCGCTCATCCCTGCTGTATCTGTCCCTGTGTCCATCGGGACGCCGCCTCCTCTCTCATCAACTGTCTCATCGTCGTCATCCTCATCCTCAGCCTCCTCAGCCTCCTCTGCAGGGGCAGCTGCTCCCTCTCTGTAGTCCTCCATAAGTGGAGCCCATGCTGTCTGCCAGAAATGCGGATCGGAGACAGAGAACTGCGCAGACCATCTGATGCCCTGAGGTGCAGTCCGCTCCCAAGGCATGGCAACGTAGGGTGTAGTCAGCCCACGGGGAACTAGGATCCTCCGTGTAATCATCTCCTGCAATCCCAGCGGCTTCGGAGCCGCCGCCAATGTGCATATGCTGAGGTCCATCCCGTGGTAAGTGGCGATGTGGGTGACTAGACCTCCACAGCAAATATCTCCCTTCGCTTTGGCCTTGATCCTATGCAGATCCTCTGCTAGGAGCAAGCCAAAGTCTGGGAAGCCTCCTGTAACCATGCAGTATAAGGAGAAGAGCTCACCCTGTCTGATCTTCTGGGGCGTCTCAGTACGCGCCAGAAGTGTCTCACTGAAGATCCTGTGGGCGAGTCTGAAGGCTGGGTGAAAGATGACCTTCTCCCTGGAATCTCCAGGGCGCCATCTGTCTGCATGTGTAGTAATGTGGGCTATCTGTCCCCAGAACTCCCTAGCTAAGGATCGGGAGGGGAAGTCTACAGCGGTGGGGGTAGGAAAGCCAAAGATCTCTCTCCAAATCTCTAAGGGAACTATGAAGTTCCGGCTCATCAACCGGTACTTCACAGATCGCTCTGTGGGAAGGTAGGAGAAGGAGCTAACAAACTCGAGTGTCGGCTCTATGTAAGCTGGGGCTCGGATCTCAGTAAACTGATCCAGCCCGACGGTAGCAATCATCCTCCTAAGGTCAGCATCTAACCCTAGGCAGTCAAAAGCTGATACATCCAGAAATCGCGGTGCGATGACTGGACGCCCAGCTATCCTCTCATAGTCTACCCGGCATCTCTCGTGGATAACCGGGCGGTAGGGACGGGAAGAGGAAGGAGAAGGGGAAGGGGAGGATCTATCTCTAAGAGCTAAACGGCGATCTGAACTCATTTTCAAAACACACTGTCAGACTACCTCAGTTGACTGACAACTCCAAGAATCACCTCGACCGAGGTGCAGAACGACTGGACCGAGGCGAAGACAGTTCGATTTCCACTCTCTGATTTTCAGTTCTTTTCCCCCTAAAATCACTACCGATGCTTCCTAAGGGGTACTTATAGATTTCCTCAACAGAATCAAGGGCAACCAAAGCCCAATTTGCAGAAAACGAACGAGTTAGGTTTTGCGAACGTTTTTACCTCGTTTCGGTCGAAACACTCAAATTTCTTCCAGATCTGTAGTTGCAATCGATTCCTCTACCCCTCAATTGCAGTTTTGAAGCAGAAATCTTCGAAAACGAGCAAGAAACGAGGGAGCGAAGTGCTGCTGTCCGCCGCGGTCGAAATGGTGTCTCTGGATCGCCTCGGTCGAGGTGAACCTCTGGTCAACCGAGGTGACTCAGAATGTGGAATCTCTCGAATCTGCTCCAAAGTGAATCTTCAATCCATGGCTATGCTCCCTGGATGTAGCTCCAAATGACTCTTGACTCCTTTTGCTCCTTTTTGATGCGAAACGTACCAAATTACCTGCAATTACAACGAAACTAGGTGTAGACCTCGATTCTCGCAAAGGTAGATGAAATGGTAGTAAAATCACATAATGTACATACAAACATGCAGAATATGAAAGATAAAACGTCCAAACAAACCCCAAAATATGGACTATAATTCATGCTATCAAAATACCCCATACTTAGCCCTTGCTTGCTTCCATTTCTAGTTCCCACATGGAGCTTGAAAGGGAAGTATGTCATCAAGAGGAGGTTCACTATAAGGAGATCCAAGAATTGCCCGATTCAACCATAACCAATAGAAGCCTTGAGGAAGAGTTGAATGAAGCTCGAGAGCAATTGTGGCTAAGGGATTTGGCCCTGAAGGAAGAAAGGAGATTGAATACCGAGAGAGAAGAACAAATGAGGAGGGAGATTGAGGAGATTATGAATGCTCTTATGCTAGGAGATCCTACCACCCTTCAAGGCTTACCTCCACCTCCTTCACCTTTGGAGGAGTGCAATGAAGTATTCTCACCCCCGGTCATCCTTGCCATCAACCCCGGAACCACACTTGAAGAGCTCACGAGGGAGAGCCCTAAGCTAACCTCAACTCCTTCCAATCCCTCCTTGCTTGCCCGGAGTACACACGAAGATTGGAGTCCCTTACCTAAGGAGTATCCCATGTTGAATGAGGGAGGCAAGCATGATGGATCTATGATGGTTATGGAGCACCTCAATGAAGAATTATTTCCAAGAACCGGCCTTCTTCGGATCATAGAGGATGAGGATGACAAGCATCTCACCGGTGTGACCGCGGAGTACCAATTGTCTAAGTATGGGGTGACACCTATGGTTGCAACTCCATACTATCATCAAAGGAGCGGTGATGAAGGAGTCTACTACTCACCGGTGAAGAGAGAACTTAAAGCTTATTTGGGCATCAAGTGGCCCTTGCTTGTCATCATGGATGCCGGAAAGCGATGGTTGCTTGGACTCCTCAAGCAAACCATGGTATTCGAGGTGGATTGACACATCCTCGGAGTTTGGTCAAGCTAATGACCTTAAAGAAGCGCTTAATGGGAGGCAACCCATTGGTACATGTCTTTCCCTTTTATTTTTCTTGTTTTTGTTTGATTTTGCTTTTGGTGTGCTTTGTTTTTCTTTTGTGTTTTTGGGTGCTAGATCTTGTTGTTGTCATGTGTGATGAGATGCTGGAGGTCATGTGAAAACCTCATGGAACTGTTGAGAAGAAGGTACAAGATCCGAGCACATGGACAAGGAAGAAAGAACCCAGGAAAATCGGACTGATCTTCAACAAAATCGGCCGATTTTCCAAGGTAGCTGGTCCGATTTTTCCTCTGTAAAGGAAAGTGATGATCTCCAATCAAGCATGGGTGGAGCGGACGTGGAACTTGGACGGCTTGCGGTGCCAAGCGCGGGTTCCGACACCTTAATAAACATCAAGAGCTCTCTACCATCCTTGATCGATCATCCACCATCATCCAATGTGAACCGAAATACCAAAGCATCACCAATTTTACATTGTGAGGACTCTCTTTCACTTCTTTATTTAGTTTACACATTAGGGACAATGTGTTTCTAAGTATGGGGTGGGGTTTTCATGATCACTTGCATGATTAGCATCTAGGATAGTTTAATATTGTCACATGTTTCATTATGTCTTGCATTGTACATACATATTTCGAAAAATCCAAAAAATCAAAAAATTTTAAAAATTTTAGTGCTTCTAAAGCTTGGGAATGACCCTTATGATGAATCTTGTCTTATGAATTGGCTATGGATGGCCTTATGTGTCAAATTGATGATAGCATATGTGGACTTGAAGTACTTATCTTGAATCCCATGAATGATTTGTGATCATGAATGTTTGTCTTGATTGAATTGAGTATTGAAAGTCGAAATTGCATGCTAGTTCTTGCACATCATTTAGGAATAAATGAGGCAATTCATCTTTCTCTACTTCTCATCTTGATCATGTTGTTTGAGCACCTCAATTGATGAAAAATTTAACCTCTTTTGACCCATCCGGGAATAGGAGCATGATAGTGTGTTGATGTGTGTGAAAAGCAAGTGTGGGGTGAAGTTGTTGATGAAAGAATGATGTGAATGAAGTGCTGAAATTGTTGTGAAAGTGTAGACAAAAATATAGGTTTGGGGACGTTGGTTTAAATGACAAGTAACTCGGTACACTTCACATAATCGGGTGTTGGTGCCTTGCCAAAGTCAAATAAACCGATAGTCCTAACGAGCTTTGGTATGTGTGCTCGGTGTGGATGCATCTCGAAAAATAGAAAAAGCCCGAGAATGGCTAATCACCAAGGTTTCGGCTTTTGTACACCAATGCCATTGTCTCAAAAATAAAAGAAAGAAAAGAAAATGAAGAAAAATATACACTTGAGGGAAGTTGATAAGAAATGTGAAGTTGTGGTTGTTTAGTTCCTTTCCCGGATTAGCATCACATAGCCTAGAAAATTCCCAACTAATCACAACGTCTCTTGGCCTTCTATTTTACAAGTCCTTATGACCTACTTGCATGTGTGTAAGACTAAGTGATTTAGATTGGATATGCTCATGATCATCTTGACTTCTTCATCTTTACACTTCATTGCATGCTATCAAGTTAAGTGTAATTGTCTTTTCATGTTTTCATTTATTTGATACATAATTGCTTGTCCATTGCCATGAAACATGACTATGAAGGTGATCCAATATTAGAAGCACAACTCCAAAAAGATTTTGCCATTTTTCTGCATACATAAATCATGTCATCTTGTAGTCTATAGTTGAGAATTTGCTCGGGGACGAGCAAACCTTAAGTATGGGGTATTTTTGATAACAAGATTTATGACTTAGGATTAGGTAATCATTTAGATAGATTTCTCACTCATTCATGCACGTTTTGGCATTGGTTCATGACGTCTTCGCTCAATTCATGCACATTTTTAGAAAAGACGTCTACACTACCTTTTATCGGTTTTGTAGGTAATTCGGGGATCTATTGGACGTTAATCGATACATTTGAGGGCCAAGCCTCATGATGGTACACATCCAAAGCCTTGGAGGAGCATAATTGGAGCAACAAAGGACACAAAGACCACTATTGGTGCAAGCAATGGAGCAACTCATGGCTAGACGATCATAGCATGCTTCTGTTGAAGAAAATCGACCTACACCCAGGAAAATCGGCCGATTTTTTCCTCTGGGTCGATTTTTAGGCCTTTGACAGCTTAAGCCACGTGTCCCACGATCTCTTGTCCGGCCTTGCTCTTGGTGGAGAATATAAGTGGTCCTTCAAAGCTGTTGCTCTCACTCATTCATTCTCCTCCTCTCCAACATCCTCTAGCATCTTCCAAAAGAATCTTCCAATTGGGAGCTCTCTTCAAGACACCCTTGTGGGTGTTCTTGAGAGGGATTAGTGTAGATTTCAATTTCATAGTGAGATTTGAGTGATTTTTGTGAAGAAGCTTGATTGAAGGTTGTAAGATCCGACTTGGAGCTACATTTGGTGTGTTGAAGGACTTGTTTTGAGCTCAAATCTAGCTAAGTTTCCTTGCTTTCATTTCCTTACTTCATCTTCTTGCTATGGATTCCATGTATGCTTGTATGATGATTTTAGATCTTGAAATGCATGTTGTTGGCTAGTTTGATGTGATTCTGGAGTGATGGATTGATGGTTATTGCTTGGGTGATGATAGAATGGACTTATATGTTAGTTTAGGATGATTCGTATGCACAAAACCTAACTCAGACATAAAAATCGACCTGTTCTTCATAGTAAATCGGCCGATTTTTACTATGATCCACCCGATTTTTCCTTCTGTTGCTCTTTAATTGATGAATATGTATGTTAGGATGTTATATTGTTGAAATCCTAGTGTTTGTTGAGCATGATATAGCTTAGGGTGACCTAATTCTAGCAAACTAAGTGAGGAAAGAGACCTACCCGGTGATTTCCGATCTTAGGTACCTAAGATGATGAATTCTAGGTAGTAGTGAGCCTCACAAGCCGCTATTGGATTGAGTGTGCTAGGATTATTGCTTGAGACTTACCTTTTCCGAGACTTACCCGGTAAGGAGAGGTTTGCCCCTTAAGTAGTGTCCGGTTTGTGTAGAATTCCCAACTTTACCTCCTTGAGACTTACCCGGTAATAGGAGTTTGGTGCGGGATTAGTGAAGTGAGAGACCTACCCGGTAATTGCTTCCATTAGTGAAACACCCTTTCCCAACACCGCAGCCTTGTCCTTAGAATCTTTAGAACCTTGAGTCCAATGCCATAACCGGAAATCTTGACCTCTAGAATCCTCTTTTCTATCTTTGATCTCATATCTTGTGTTTGTGTCACTTGTTTGTTTTGCTAGCTTGAGTTGTTAGTTTGTTTTATTACCTTGCTTGATTTGTGATCCTTGCCTGATCACCACAAAAACTCAACCAAAAATATAATCATTTTCATTTCTTTATTTCTTTCTCTTTTCTTAGACTAGATTTGCACTATCTTTGATTATTGAATGACTTGATTTCGCCTCAGTCCTTGTGTTCGACCTCGGAATACTTTCCTTTCTACAAAACGACCCGTACACTGCGGGTTTCGCTAGGTAGTTTAGGATTTTAGTTCGAGTTTATAAATGTAAAGCTTTTTGTGCTACATTCTAGCGTAACAAGTTTGATACCATAAACCACAGATTCATCCTTCACTGCCTGAAAAGGATGGGCTTTCCGGGAAATTTCATTTCTCTGATCGCGTCCTGCATCTGTTCCCCTTCCTACTCGGTTAATATCAATGGTTCCCTCCATGGATTTTTTTAAAGGCACCAGGGGCCTCCGACAGGGATGCCCACTATCTCCACCCCTTTTTGTCATCGCCATGGAAGTGCTATCCTCTATGCTCACCACAAATACATCCAACCCTGACTTCAATGCCCACCTCAAATGCTCCTCGCCTAAACTCACACACCTTTGTTTTGCTGACGATTTGTTACTTTTTTGCAGGGCTGATATCATTTCTGTTAACATCCTTAAGAGTACCTTGGATCATTTTGGCAGATATTCTGGACTTCTCCTCAACGCATCAAAGTCTGCCCTCCTCCTTGGGGGTGTCTCGTCGGCTGCTTCTGAGCACCTATCTGGTTCTTCGGGTCTGCCGATTGGATCCCTCCCCTTCACCTACCTGGGCATCCCGATGGGCAGCAAGCGCCTAAACATCCGTGAATTCTCTCCTCTCATCTCAAGGATCACTAGCAAAATCAACTCTTGGTATGCCAAATGTCTCTCCTACGCCGGCAGAAAGCAGATCGTTGCTTCAATTCTCATGTCAATTCACCTCTACTGGAGCTTCGTTCTACCTATCCCCATGTTCATCATCCTCAAGATTCAAGGACTGCTTTGCTCCTTCCTTTGGTCCGGTAAATCATCCTCTAGCCGATCCCTGGTGGCCTGGAACACCATTTGCAACTCCTACGTGAATGGGGGTTTCGGTTTTAAAGAGATCATTTCCTAGAATAAAGCCTGTATCTCAAAACAAATCCATGACCTTGCCTCACTCAACCCTACTGCAAACCTCTGGACTGAATGGACCCACAACAATATCCTAAAAGGCACTTCAATATGGCTCTACCCTCCCTCCTACAAACACAGCTTCGTCTGGTGTTCGATGATCAAGATCACAGACGAAATCCTGAATACCATGCCCGGACCCCAATTCGTTCAACTCACATGCGCTAACGGGCGATTCAAAACCTCAACTGCCTACAACATTGTTTGGAAAGCCTCTCCGCCTACCCCTCCTTACGTTCTGCACCGCATTTGGAAGGGACTAAATGTCCCCAAATGCAGTTTCATAACTTGGATTGCTAGCCACAACCGACTACCCACCCTCTCAAAGCTCCTCCTGTGGAACATCATTCAAGATGACACTTACAAACTCTGTAACTCTCAAAAAGAAGACCAGGACCACCTCCTTCATAACTGCAGGTTCTCCACTCTTGTCCTTGACCTCATCTCCAGATGGACCCGAACACCTCCCCCCTACCCTTACTCTCAAAACATTTGGGCATGGCTCCGCTCCCTCAAGCCTAAGAAACATGACCTCATAACACACATCCGTATCTCCTCCATTACTAGCTTTATCTACTTTGTTTGGAAAGCTAGGAATGATCTCATCTACAACAACTCCCCCACTCACCCCTCCGTATGTGCGATGTCTGCCATAAGTGCCACAAAAACCTTTGCTTCTTGTAACTGGAAGGATCGCTCCGACAACTCCAAAATGTGGAGCAATATCCTTGGTATCCAACTTATGTAACCTACTTAGACTCTTTGATCTTTCACTGGTCTAGTTGACCCCCCTGTAAATAATTCTGTTACTTATACAAAAGTTTAAAAAAAAAAAAAAAACCACCGGGCCCTTCTCAGCCATAGGCTTCTTGGGTGTCCAACTTGCAGCACCGACGACCCTTCACGTGAAAATGTGAAAGTCATTGAAACTCTGGTGTGAAATATTTTTCTAGTATTAAAATATTTTTATACCAGAAATTCACTGATGGACTTATCAGTGTACTGAAATAGAAGAAGATGAACTTTTTATCTATAATGTATTCATGTTGTAAACATCTTCTCATTTTTATGTATCAATGATGGACTTGTTAAACATGCAGTATATCTTGTTTTGATATTGATCTGGTATGAATTTTCTCATGACAGAATAATCAATTATGAAGTTATGTGAGTTTTTCAAATTCTGGTATGTAATATTGATAGAAAAAAAATTCTGGCATGTAATTTTCGTAGAAAAAAATTCTGGTATGAAAATCTATGGTTGAAATTCTGGTAAGATAAATTCTGGTATGATAAATTCTGGTATGAAAAAATTTTCTGGTATGAAAATTTTCTGGTATGAGAAAAGTTAATTATTTTTACCTACCATTAAATGAAAGTGGTAAAAAATTATGGGGTACATTTACTAAATCATATTCTTAAAAAGGCCTAGTATATCAAATTCTCCCTATATATACTAGTCTGGTCGCGTGTGTGCGTAGCACGGGCGACATGACTTTAAACCGTACAATAAATTGGAAACCATCGAACAAATTAACTATTACATTGGAATAAATATGGTAAACTAATGTTAGCATATGTACAAGAAAGTTATGGTAGGAATCGCTCTTCAATTGACTTGCTCCCGTTCAATTGATTTGTTCCCGTTTAGTAGTTGTTTATGTTGCTCTTCAAATGTGCTCCTGTAACAAAGAGAAAGTAAATCTAGAGAATATACCATTCGCATATCTAGAGAGAGTCCAAGTGAAGATGAACCAGCTCATATAGCAAATAAATTCTAGCTGAGGAAAAGAGTATTGTTTCAAATATTGAAGTCCATCCTTGCATCAACAATTGTAAGTTTCGTTAATAGGAACTCCAAATATGGAAATTAAAATTTTGAAATTTAACCCTTATAATGGTTGCAATATTAACACAAATGAAGTACAAAATAGGGTGCTACGATGTTGTTGTAAACAACATTGATACTGATATGGAAATAGGCTAACAAATCAAAGACTTCATATCAAATATCTCTTAATCAAGGACAAGGTTACCTGCTCTATTAAATCATGGGCAAGAGCCCCATGAATTGTCACTTCATCCATTGTGGCTGAAATGTTACACATTACAAATTCAAATTGAAGACGCTCTTCGTATGGGGTATCATTAGATTCCAATGTTCAATTAACTGTACAACTTAGTCTTGAAGTTGTGAAACAAAATATATTTCCTATTAGAATCCAAATATCAACTCTTACACAAATAACATGCGAGGGTTCTTTAGAAACATTGAGTCATGATTCTTAACCTTTTCAATTTACTGTACAACCATGTAGATTAGCATATCCAACACCTCTATATAAAACAAATGTGACAAGGAGACAACTTTCATATAAACCCAAGTAGGATGATTAATGGTCCCCAAATTTTAAAAAGCACCGAAAATAATTGAGCATTACGTGATAGCAAATATATAACAAGAGCATTTGTAAACCCAACGAAATTTTATTGAACGGAGGATTCTATCCATTTTTTATCCCTAAAAGACTCACGGCTCCAATAATGAGAGTCAAACACTATCTTAACACTCCTTGAATGCATAAAACCAATGACTCAATGAAATAAAATGCAATAAGTTAGAAAACAAGCAAATACCGTACCTGCAACATATAAAATATAAGGTTTCATCATTTTGTTTTTCCATAGAAGTAAAATTATCTTGCTTTAGTAGATCAATTGTTTGACATCACTCATCTCAAGAGCAAGGAATATATTGATATCCAAACTAAGAAAGTTTAAAAGCCAAGCAGAGATACCATTGAACTTCAAATTACATGAATAGCCCCGCAATATGTTTGGTTCAATCACTTTGTGTGATTTATATATGTTCACCTTAGTCTGAAGAATCTGACAATTGTCTGTTGTGGACTTACCTCCTATAACAAGAAGTGTGAATGTGCGCAGATAGTCAAATACATGGATCAAACAAGTCAAATACCGTATAATAAATAACACAAAGCCTAGAGAAACAAACTTCATATTGACGGAGACAAAGTACTACCCAAACAAAAAAAGTAGGCAATCAAACAAGATGTTTTCATTCATGCTAAAATTCATTTCCCTACTTAGGGTATAAAAAATGGCATATTCATCCAGTAACTAAAAATACATTTAAAAAGATTAAATCAAGTAAAATTTCTCTACTCTACATCATGTTGTAGGCTTGCAGCCTTGATCATGAGTCTTGAATAAGGTTGAATAAACTACTCTTGGGTTATATTGACTTGGTCCGTCCACCTGATCTAATGTCATAAATTCGAATCCAACATCAATACCTTTAGCTAGGGACATAAAATTCTTGAGAATTTTCTACTCATGTAAAATTAGTAATATAATTAGACATCATAAAGACCCTTACCAATATTGTAGAATCCCGAAGTTTAAACCAAAGCATCATATATGATTGATGCTTCAACATCCAGCTAAATCAAAGGTATTTACATGATTGATGCTCCATCGAAAAGTATGAAGTGGCTGAAGAGTCCAAAGCTCCAAGAGTCGAAAGGGAGAAGCTGTAATCAAAGAAAGTAGAGGAGATGAAAATTTAAAGTAAAATATGAAACCCTAGAAAACAAACTGTCACAAATACATAGCTTGGGATGGTAAAATGGAGAAAGAAAGGAGATAGGAGCTTGAAAAGCTTCCCCAAAGGCCTGAGTCGGTTCAGACGGAGTCGATCCTACCCGAGGAAGAAGGACATGACTTTACATTGACGGAATCCAGAAGAGAAAGGCAAAGCAAAGTACCTGGCGAATACGGACTTTGGCAGAGGGAGAAGGCAAATCCGGTGCCGCGAGAAGAAGCCTCTAACAGCGAGGCTGGAATCCGGTGTCGTCGGGTTGATGATGGAAGAGCCTGTGGTGGCGATTTGAAGGCCGTTGAAAGAGACGATTGCCTCTTCTTCCTCTGCAGTCGGTCGAGGCTAGGTTTTGATATGGAGAGAAGCCTCAACCGAGGACAAAGCGGAAGGCAAAAAGCCTGTAGTCTTTTTCAATATCCTTGGCACGGGGGTCCAAAAAAATTCCCCCCAAATTTTTACTAAAATTGTGTTACATTTGACTCCGTTTTTTGTTACTATTAAAAAAGAGTTACAAAATTTATAAAAGTGTTACCATTATATATAAAAGTGTAACATTTTATTACTTAATTTATAAAATGTTACAAGAAACTAGATAGGTAACAATTTTAAACAATGTTACATGTTTAATGTTACCTTAGGGCAAGAAATGTAGTAGTGCTTATTTTCTTTTCTTTTTTGTTTTTTTAAATCGGAGTACCGTGTACATGAGTTTGAATGAATATCTATGTATACGTCAACGTCAAATGGGAGAGAATGAAGCTTTTTGATATGCTCTCTTCAACTTGACTTTGTTAATATTTCCTAACTAGGAGAATTACGACCAGAAAAAATTTCACATAGAGAATTATGACTAGGGGCTTCCAACTCAGGATTTTTGGTGGGTTTATTTTGGGACATTTTAAAGTGGGGTATTTTGACGTTGGGAACTTTAACGTGGTGTTTTTTTAATGGTGTTCCGACCAAATGTTACCCGACACGGTTATATCGAGTAAATAAATTTGGATCGGATATTTTGATGGGTATCCCGACCAACAATATTTGACGAGGGTTGAGCTACAATTAACAAAATTCAGACAACGATATTGGATGAAGGTTATTCCGACATTGAGTATCCATGTAGGGAACTTGACCGAAGGAAGGGTATCCAACTATGGTATTTCAATGGTTTCAAAGTGCATGTAAACACTACAAGAAAAAATAGATTTAGTAACATCTTATATTGTAATAATTAGTCACAATAAATGAGTACATGAAAAGTTCATTTTAGCATAATCTTTGCTAGTACTATATAATAATGATTAGTGAATTTTAATATCTTATTTAATAATTATCACAAATTTTCACGTAACAATATACTTGCAAAGTACTTTGTGCATGTATATATTTCAATTGAAACAAACAAAGTTGCAGAATAATAATATCAATAACGGCATACTGAAAAAACAAATACAGTAATATATTATAATCTGTTAAATACAATATTGTATTATACGAAGATATTTCACGGAATTAAATAGCTAACATAGACTATAAGGAGATAATATTCAAATAGGTAATAGATTAAGGGCAATTCGGATTTATATGTATTAAAACATTTTTGGTGTTTTTCCCTCTTAATAAATTTATAATAAAATGTTATTTTTATAATTTTTGATGTAAGAAATTGATTTTTAAAATATACAAGATTTAATTAATTTACAAAATATATTTAAGACAGACAATAAAAAAAATTACAAGAATTTACAATCAAATTTATGTATAAAATTCCAAGTTGATAAAAAATTTTTTATCAAGATTAATATTAGAAAATCGAATTGTTAACTCTTGGAATGCAAGTTGAACAATTGAATGTACCTCCACAAATACCTTGGAATGCAGGTTGAACAACCAAACTAATCACAAAATATTGCCATAGGTAAATAGGATAAACAAGTTAGTAAATAATATATTTAAGCAATCGAATTGTTGCACCAAAAACATAGTTTAATTTCATGTTCTTTTTGTCCAATTATCCTCAAAAATCACACGAGTCTTGTACTTACATAAATATCTCCACCTTTTTCATGAGAATGCAAGTTGGCACTGCATCGTCCTTTGGAAGTGTATCTAATACAAGTACAAGAAACTAATCTATATAGTTACACCCATTGATGTGAGGCTCAAAGGTTATTGATATTGTTGTTGCACCATAATTCCTCTTCTTTTCCCCCAATTATCATCGAAAAGCACATGAGTTTTGTACCTCCACATCTTCATCTATTGCTTTCCAAAATGCATGTTGGAAATGCATCTTCCATCGAAAGTTTATCCAAAATAAGTGTAAGCATGTCATATGAACGTTGATTTATGTAATCACATCCATCCATATGAAATTTAAAAGGTCGCTGATGTTTTTAAAAAATTTAGGACTCTCTCTAGAATCGCATGTTTACCATCTGATTCAAGATTATTAAATAGAATCGAAAACTACAACAACAAAAGGCGAAAGAAGAATTTAAAACAACATAATCATTAACACTTCTAAATGTTAATCTATTACCATCTGATAATATAATACTTCATCACAATAGGTAAACAAGAAGATAAAACAATAAATTTATTCAAAAACCCTTGTTCTCTCTGGGCGATTTGGTAACTGTTCCTTGACGATTACTTCCGTCCAACTTTCTCTCCGGTTAACGGCTGTGGGGGGTTATCTCGCCGGTTACGTGCGGGTTCTTCGATTGACGGTGGTGCTTAGGATAGGGTTTGCAGGTCTCGACGGTAGTCGACTATGGCGGAGGGTTCAAACAGTAAACTACATGTGGCACTGACTAAGGATGAAGCGACAGTGATTCAAGTGGAACGACAGATCAGGCTGATAGGGTAAGACGTATGTGATATCCTTGGTAGGTTCTCTCTTGACAAAAAAAACCTTTTAATGTTTATGCCCTCAAGTCTACGATGAAGGGGGCATGGCATCTCAAAAACAATTTTTGTTTCATGAGATATGCCAAAACCTTTTCATGTTCCAATTTACGAATGAAGTGGATTGGGATAGAGTTGTTAATAGAGGTCCATGGTCATTTGATAAGGCCTTACTGTTGTTGAAAATTCCAGGTGATGAACAACCTTCTCAGATACGCTTTGACAAAGTTCCCTTCTGGATATGGGTCTACAATTTACCAATTACAACATTGAACATGGTAACATCGAGATCTATAGGAGCGGCTTTTGGAGGTCTTATCGAAGCGGACACTGATTACTTGTTGATGTGTGCAAAGTTTCTCAGACTGCGGGTTATGGTTGATGTGCGGAAACCGATCAGAAGAGGGATTATCTTGAGTATTGATAATTAGAAATGTTGGGTAGATTTGAGATATGAAAGACTACCCAATTTCTGCTATGTTTGCGGGTGTTTAGGTCATGTCGAACTTGAGTGTGATAAGGATACCCCTTTACCAGATAAGCAGGCTTATAGGGCTTTTCTCCAAGCATCCCCGCAGAAGGTGTTCACATGGTCTAGTGCCACACAAAGGGAGAAGGAACGAGTGCTCATCCGATCGTTCCAAAACATGGGTTCAGATGCTGGTGATGAGAGGGGGGGCAAGTCCAGTAAGTGATAGATTGGAAACTCCATGTCGACGTCTTCTTGACGTCCTCAATGAGCATATTAGTGGGGAAGATGATTTGTAGGGGCATGGGGTTGCAACCATGCATGGGGGACAAACTGTTGAGGTCGATAGTTTGGTCAATCAGTTAAGTGTCTTATCTAATGTTCCTCACGTAGGATGTGGGGGTATGGCGACGAATGATACTCAGCCTATGCAGTGTGCAGACAGGGGTTTAGTGATGGGTATGCCAGAAATTGAGTGTGATGGGAAAAAAAGGAGAGGTTACGAGAGGGTATGCTGCCGATGCACTTGAGCGTGAGGGGAAAAAAGGGGAGACAAGGAAGGGCAGGGGTAGGGCAAGTGAGGAGGAAGGGAAAGGCCACAAGTGGAAACGGATAGCACGGGAAGTGGGGTATCAGAGTTGCATTGGAGCCAAACGCTATATGAAAAGAAAGAAAGCTTCTTATGGGGGGAGGAGTTCCTAGTAGAATGGGAGATGGAGAAAAGACCGAAGCGGCAAGCATTGGACGGCACCACTGTAAGATCGGCGGGGGAGGACGAGATCCTCCCTTGCCGGGACCAATGAATTGTCTCAGCTACAACTGTCGGGGATTGGGGAAGGCCCGTGCGGTTGTCCGTCTCACTAATCTGGTGAGAAGAGAAGACCCCAAAATAGTGTTCTTGATGGAAACGAAATGCGAAAGGATACGGATGGAGGAGATCAGAGTGACACTCGAGTTCACCAATTGTTTCACGGTGGATTGTAGGGGAAAATCTGGGGGGGTTATTCCTTATGTGGGATACCAACATATATCTTCACATTCAGTCATATACCAACCATCATAATGATGCTTTGATTTATGATGAAGGGCATTCTTTCACATGGAGATTGACAAGACTTTATGGTTGGCCAAAGGAAGGTGACAAGTACGACACGATGGAGTTGTTAAAGAAGCTTTATGAAGATACTAGGGGTGCATGGTTGTGTGTTGGTGATTTTAATCAAATCCTAACGCTGGATGATAAGAAGGGAGGTAACATGGCTTCGTACTCGCATATGCTCAGATTTCGGGAAAACTCTCGAGGGCTGTGATTTAAGTGATTTATCTTTCTCGGGACCTTGCTTCACTTGGGACAACGGTAGAAAAGATGAGGAGTTTATACAAGAGAGACTTGATTTTGCATTTGCAAATGAACAATGGTTTGCGGTCTTCCTAGGAGCATCAGTGTTACATTTAGATAGGGAGGGATCAAACCATGTTCCTATCATAATCTACCCGCTTCAGATTGAAGGAACGAAGTCAAGGAAACGGACTGGATCACGCCCACCTTGATTTGATGCCCTCTGGGCAGCGGATGAAGGTTGCGAAATTATAGTCCGGAATGCATGGTCAAATCCCACAGGCTGTTTTGTGGCTGAAGGGGTAATGGGGAAAATACAGTGTTGCATGGATCATCTCCGAGCGTGGAACAAAACCTATTTCGGGAATATCTTGACGCAGTTGAAAGTGGTCCGGGAAGAGCTACGTGATATACATAAGAGAGGTATAACGGGGTCTATGATTGCAAGAAGGCAATTTTTGGAAAGAGAAGAGAATATTCTGATGGACAAAGAGAAGCAACTCTGGTTTCAACAATCTCGTGTTAATGAGCTGAAATGGGGTGATAGGAATTCTATGTTCTTTAACAAAAAGACAAACGGGCGTCATAAGCGGAATTCCATCGCAAAGTTGATTGATGACAATGGGATGGAATGGAGAAGTGGGGATGGTATGGCCCGAGTAGAGGTTGATTATTTTCGGGATTTGCTTAAAACTAGTTCTAATGCACCACCATCAACGGCTTCTTAAGGAATTTCGCGCTTGGTCTTGGGTGATGATAACCGTGAGCTGTTACGTCCGTTTTCTAACGAGGAGGTGCATCTTGTCCTTTTTTCTATGCATCCCACAAAAGCACCAGGTCCGGATGGTATGTCGGCGTTGTTCTTTCAACAACATTGGCATATTGTTGGTCCGGATATAACCCGTTTTGTTCTTTGTATTCTTAATTGTAATAGATTTCTGGATTCCCTTAATCACACTTTTATTTCTCTTATACCAAAGGTTACTAACCCTTCTCGTATGAAGGATCTTCGCCCTATTAGTCTGTGTAATGTTGTTTACAAGATTATTTCGAAGATTCTGGAAAATAGGCTCAAGGTTTGCTTGGCAAAGGTTGTCTCAGAGAATTAGAGTGCTTTCGTTCCGGGGAGACTTATTACGGATAATGCTTTGGCAGCAGCGGAGATTTTTCATTACATGAAGCAGATCCGGCAGGGAGGAGCGGGGTATCTAGCATTGAAGTTAGATATGGCTAAAGCCTATGATAGGGTTGAGTGGGCCTTCTTGGAGGAGTGTATGTACAACTTGGAATTCGACGGGAGGTGGATAGTGCTGGTGGTGCGTTGTGTGCGAAGTGTATCTTTTTCGGTATTAATGCAAGGGGTGCCGAGTCAGACGTTCATTCCGTCTCGGGGTTTGCGTCAAGGTGACCCGATGTCTCCATATTTATTCTTATTGTGTGCAGAAGCTTTTTCAGGACTAATCAGGGCAAGCAAAAGTTTGGGTAATTGGAAAGGGATCAGGATTGCACGGCGAGCCCCGATTGTTTCTCACTTGTTCTTTGCGGATGATAGTTTGTTATTTGCTAAAGCGACTTGTCAACAATGTCAAGAAATAGTGAATATTCTTCCGTTTTACGAAGCAATGTCAGGTCAACAAGTGAATTTTGGCAAATCAGAATTATCATTCAATGCGAATGTTAGTACGGACAAAAGGGACGAGATTTAGTCTATTCTGCAGGTTGTGGAGGTGGAAAAACACGAGAAGTATTTGGGGCTGTCCACGATGATAGGTAGGTCTAAGAAACTGATCTTTGCGCATATCAAAGATCGGGTGTGGAAGAAGCTCCGGTCTTGGAAGAGTCATTTGTTATCAAGGACAGGAAATGAAGTCCCTATTAAATCGGTTCTCCAAGCTATCCCAACATATACCATGTCCTGCTACTTTCTGACGGCGGATTTGTGTAAAGAGATAGATTAGATGATCTGTAAATTTTGGTGGGGGATGCGGATCACAGATCTATTCATTGGATGCGATGGGACCGTCTTTGCTTACCAAAAAAGGACGGAGGAATGGGTTTTCAAGATTTGGAAGGATTTAACTTGGCCCTTCTCGCACGCCAAGGATGGAGATTAGTTAACTGCCCGGACTCTTTACTTGCACGACTTCTCAAAGTGCGTTATTTTCCGTCATCGTCCTTCTTGGATGCGCAATTGGGCTACTCACCAAGTTATGCATGGAGGAGTATTTTACGCGGACAGAGGTATTTAAAGGCAGGACTTTTTTGGTCAGTGGGCAATGGTGCTTCGATCTCTATAAGGAATGACAAATGGATTTCGAGGCCGTCCCTATTCCAACCTATTGTTAATCCACCAGGTCTTCTTGGATGTGCAATTGGGCTATTATTATTTTCCCACGAAGACAGCAACATTATTCTGAAGATTCATCTTGTTGGCTCGGATGTTTCGGACATTTTTACCTGGTATTATGAGAAAAATGTTGTCTTTTCTGTTCGTTCCTGCTATCATTTAATTATGGAACAAAGGCGTTGTGAGACTGGAGCTGGGATATCCTCAACGGGAGCTGATTCGGCTAGGTTCTTGAAATTCCTTTGGCATCTGGGGATCCCTTCGAGGGTCAAGGACTTTCTCTGGCATAGCGTTTGTAACGTCCTTCCATGTAAGTTCAATCTAATGCAACGGAAATGTATTGCAGATCCTTGATGCCATCACTGTGGTTGTGTGGAGACGGTCGAACATGTTCTCTTTACATGTGGGTTAGCGAAGCAAATCTGGAAGGTCGACCCAGTCCTATGGAGTATTCACCATCACTGCCGGTCCATTTCCGAGGCGCTTCATGACGTTATGTATGCCAGGCAGGTTGAAGATATTGAGGCATGGACTATGATTATGTACGGTATATGGACGGCGAGAAACAAGGAAAATTTTCAAGGTACAATTCGAGAGGAGGTGAGAATTGTGGAAACCCAACTGTCGTGGCTGATGGACTTCAGGAAAATGAAGTCGAGTTCCAAGGTGAGGGCTGGATATGTGGCAGTGGGTGAATCCAGATGGAAACCGCTGCCTACAGGCTTTATTAAGTTCAACTGTGATGCGTCCTCGAGTACCTCTGGCTGTGGTGTGGGGATCATTGCTCGGGATGAGATCGGTGCGGTTTGCTTTATGAGTGCGAAGACTATTCAAAATGGGTCCTCCCCAGAGATCGCGGAATCTGA
The DNA here is from genome assembly GCA_033239045.1 of Fagopyrum esculentum. Lineage (NCBI taxonomy): Eukaryota > Viridiplantae > Streptophyta > Magnoliopsida > Caryophyllales > Polygonaceae > Fagopyrum > Fagopyrum esculentum. Next base: position 155,278,397 of record BSUD01000002.1, on the reverse strand, counting down.
AGCAATATATTCTTTGGGCGATTCAATGAGCAGTGGGTCAAGGTATAACTCATCTCCTTGTTGAATCGGATTGTCTGGGTGTTATTACCTCCATCCGCACACGTAAAGCTTTGCGGGGTCCGTTGGGAATGCTAATTGAGAAGATCTTGAAGTCAGCGGAGCTCATGATTGCTATTGGATGGTCCAATGTCAGTAGGAATGGCAATCATGTGGCTCACAATTTGGCTAGTATTAAATCAGCTGCACTGATGCGTTTCTTTCGGTCTAGTTTGTTTCCTTTTGATTTGCAGTCTATTTTGTATGATGATCTTTTTATTACTTAATGATAAGTTTGGTGTTTCCTATCAAAAAAAAAAAGAAGATAAAACAATAACCATATATTACACTCATTCAATTTTTAATCACAGGACAATTTAGTTTCTATTGTAATGAAGGATTACCTAATGGACAAAAGGCAAAAGTTGAAGAATGATAATGAACAAGTACAAAAGTGTCATTAAACTTTTAAGATACCAAATCAATTACGCTTAACATACAATTTGAGCGGTACAAGCAAAACACATTTGAACGAGGATTCAATTTTGCTCACCCTCCAAAAGTGATGGGTGACATAATCCACCAATCAAAAACAAGTATTCTAAATTAAAAAAATTATAATGCATATTGTTATACATAAAAAAACTAATAAATATGGTTAAAATATTGAATACTTGTTTTTGATTGGTGGGTAATATCACCCACCACTTTTTGGGGGTGAGCAAAATTGGATCGTTTGAACGACACATTTAGCTAAATGAGAATGGAGAAGTACGCAATCACAATCAGTATATCACTCACCTTTTGGCGTAGGTTATATAGATATATCATAGAATAAGTGGGTCAATTATGTGAATAAAGGAAAGTTGTAACTGACTCAACAAACCTAGAACGTCTATGCATTGTATAAATATAGCTGCTATTTCATATATGAATACACGAGAGATTTACGGTTCAATTTCTATACATTCACATGGTATCAGAGCTATGGAGCTCAATTCTGATTTTTCAAACCTAAATACATAATTCTTCTTTTGCCTGCATACACAATTCTCTATTTCTTACCTCCACATTCAGATCTATGACTACTCGCAAAGATACTGGATCTGGTGACTCTTCGATTGATCCATATCTAGATCGAATTTCACCAATTAATGTCAATGATCCTCTTTACTAGTACAATTGTACTACTCGCAAAGATACTGGATCTGGTGACTCTTCTTGATAGACAACATTCCCTGGATTTTCTGAAACTTCAACTAGTTTCGATGTTGGATCCTCTTTGCTAGTACAATCCAGGGATGCAACTAGTTTCAGACAATCACACTTCTTCTTCCACTTTCTCAATGGATCATGCAATTGTGAATGTTGTCTATCAAGAAGTTCTCAAACTCATGATGAATACCCAGGCATCTGGATCAGTGAATTTTACAAGTATTATTATTCAACTTATGAGCAACACAATCAACCCGTGTACTTGGATTGTGGACTACAACAGCCACAATCACAATTGCCTTCTGCAGGGATTATTTTTCTAATCTGCACCAACTTGCTAAGCCTGTTCTCATTGGTTTACCAGATGGTTCTACTAAATAGGTCCATCATCAAGGGATTGTGGTTTTATCACCATCAATCACATTGCATAATGTGTTCTACTTGCCAAATTTCAAATATAATTTGTTTTTTTTTGTCTCTAGATTGATCAACGACTTACCTCTGAAAGTCATTTTTAGTCACACTTCCTGTTTATTTTAGGATCATACCAGTAGTTCTGTCCTTGCTACTGGTTACATGAAAGGAGGCTTGTACAAGCTGGGATTTCCTACTCTACAGAAATTTACAAATACAACATCTATTTTTAATACTCAAAGTTGTGACATGACCTTGTTTCATGCTCGATTAGGTCATTTGTCATTATCAAAAATACATCATGTTGATACTACTTGGACTTCCAAAATACATGAGTTGAAGTGTGATACTTGTGTTTTGGCTAAGCAACACAAATTTCCTTTCCCCCCTAGTAAATCACATGTTGCAGCTATTTTTAACTTAATTCATGTTGACATATGGGGTCTATATCATACTATAGCTTTATAAGGGGCAAGATAACTTTTGACTGTAGTAGATGATTTTTCTCGTGCAACTTGGACCTTTCTTATGTAAAACAAACAACAGGTGTTCATACTTCTCACCAATTTCATAGCATATGTGAAGAATCGTTTTCACACTATTTTCAAGACTATTAGATCAAACAATGGTGCAGAGTTTATGCAGAATCAACTTCAGGATGTTTTTCCTTGTTTCAGGAACTATTCATCAACGTTCCACTCCCTATAATCCTCAACAGAATGCTAGGGTGGAGCATAAGCATCATCACTTACTTGAGACAACACGTACTCTCAGGATTCATGCCAATCTACCAATTCATTTTTGGCAGAGTGCGTTCTTACAATAACACATCTTATTAATCTTATGCATACTCTTGTGATTGTATGGAAGTCTCCTTTGGAACTGCTGCATAATGTCAAACCATCTTATAATCACCTTCGAGTGATTGGTTGCCTATGTTTTAGTTTATTACCTCACAAGGATAAACTTGGCCATGTCATTACTCCTTGTGTCTTTCTGGATTATCCTTTTGGCCAGAAATTCTATAAATTCATTAACCTTCAAACTCACAAAATTCTCATCATATGTCATGTCACCTTTCATGAAGACAATTTCCATTTCAAACTCCCTCCATCTGATCATATCCTGACCTCTTCTTCTCCTACTTTTCCTTTGATTTCTCTAGCTCCTGGTCATGATTCTTATCCTACTTTTCCTCCTTCACATCTCCTTCTCCCATTCATCCACCAGCAAGTCCCTTTGCCACCCCTATTCTTGTGTCATTCACTTCCCCATCTTCCTCTACAGATTCTCCCTTAATTATTTCTTCTCCACCATTAATTATATCTTCTCCTCCTCCCCCTTCTCGTCCTACCAGAAATACTACTCGTCCTGCTTATCTCAAAGGTTATACTTGCAATTCCCTGACAACTCTTTATCCTTTTGATCTTTCCTCTCATACAACTGAGTTTGTCACTACATTTTGCATTGTTATTCATTCTTTTGAGCCTTCTACTTATCTCCATGCCAAGGATTCCCCTTCCTGGGTTGATGCAATGTCTTTGGAGCTTAAGGTTTTTGAGCTTAATAACACATGGGATGTGGATCCTCTCCCACTAAGCAACTTGCTACAAGTTTTCTACTTCTAGTCTCAATGATCCTAACCAGAACACAACACTTTGCTAGGAGACACTACTCCTAGTCTCAAGATCCTCAAAGATCCACATCAACACAACTAGTTTAAGGGGTCTAAACCTCATCCAAACTCTTAGGAATCCACAAGCCCCTAACTGGCATTCACACTTGTTCATCTAGGTTTCAACCTAGCATGATATTATTCCAAAACCTATAACTATAACCAAAAGGAAATGACATATTGAAGAAGGGAACTCACTGGAGGTAAGATGCGACTGTAGAGGAAAGGAGGCGCGGTCGTAGAACGAAGGTAGGAAGACAAGGAGCGCCAGCGGGTGGATCAGCGACTCATGGCTGGCCGCACCCGCGGCTCCAGGTGATAGCAACCGCGGCTAGGGTGGCCACAACCGCGGCTGATGTGGCCCGGACCCCTTGCGGTTGATGCCGATCGCGATCCGTAGCTGACTTCCTTTAAGATCCATGACTCAATCTTCTCGTACTTCAACTAACATTGAGTTTCCTTGTGAGTACCACTTACACAGTTAATCCATTTATACTTCTTTAGTTTGTTTTACATTCCACACTTCCGGTCCCTTTGGAAGCTAATTCCATTTCTCAAGTTCAATTGTGCCCTTCATTTGGTATACATATTTCCTTTAAGTCTTCCACGATACCTTGTAAGCATGTCTTTGTTGTTCTTATGTCTTAGTTGTCATCCACTTGTTGTTTTACTTGTATAGTCTGTCAGTGACTTAAGTCCCTTGATAAATGAGAGGTCATAGTAGACTCTAGAGCTCACCGAGATCGTCCTCACTCACACTTCTTCTTTACTCCATGTTATTTCGTAAGATTGCTTCCAAGAAGTTCCGTTGTTTCAACTACAAGGCTTCTACCTCCTTTTGACACTCACATCAGGATTTGTTCCAAAATCCTTGTATTTTCAAAGACGTCAAACCATCACCACGCTTCTGAAATCTACATTTCGATTTAAACTCAAGGTAACTCTTCATTCCGTGAGTATTTAGATCTTCATATCCGTTCGACATCCTAACTTTTCTAGTCTTTGATGCCCATAGTTGTCTATGGGGCATCCACCTTGATTGCAATGTCCTCTAACTCACCAAGCGCGGTTGTACTCCGCTATTCTTGATTCGCGTTCCACAATTGCTATCTCTAGTTTGTGCGTTTGTCAGTCCTTCCATGCTTCTCCGGGTTCCATCTATCATCTTCATACCGCAAGGTTCCTTGTACGGCTTTCTATCACCTCCATCTAAGTTGGCCCCAAAATTCCTTGTTCATTTGATTGTTCTTTCTTGTTGAAATCCTCTTGCAATCTTTCCGTCTTGTCCACCCGTTCCTCAAAAGGTTGTAGAAATTCCCAAGATGTCCGTTAGATCCTTATGCTCTACTCGAGATCTGAATCCACTAACTTGTATTGAATAACTTTTCCAAGTCTACTATCGTTTTACCATGAGACGATAATCACATCAAGATATTTCAACAAAAGGATAGAATTATTCGTTAGGTCATAACATGCCATAAATATATATAATCATATAATATACATCAAAACACAACTATTAGTCTATATAATATCATACCTATCTTACTAAGTTGTAGAGATCCACGGAGAGCGATGGTGGTTCGACGTACTACTAACCCAACAACTCGACTATGCACATGACTTAAAAGCATAAACTCATCTTGAAATTCTTAGACCCCTTTCAGTTTTTGGTTATTTTCTACTTTCGGTCTTTTAAAAGATTTTGAGTGTCATTGTTGTCAACCCAAACCTCTGATACCATATTGTGACACCCCAAGTTCTCAAAACTTGGGGAGCTACTCGTTAGGACCTCACAATGGGTCCCAACCTCAATTTTGACAATAACATTACTAGATCTTACAACAAGGCACAAACGTAGTAAAACCAAGTGAAATCAATTAAGGCTGAAATGATGAATGTACACATGGGTCAGCCTTACAAACATAACAATAATAAAAGATGCATGTAGAAATAGAAAGACTCTCCTTCTGAGTACATGGACCTGGTTGACCATCCATTCCGGATCTCTATACAACTCTTAACCTGCAAGACATCTACAACGGTGGATAAACCGTTAGCTAACATTCCATATATCAAAATAACAATAATAGAACACACACATATAAGGTAGCATAAAACACATAGCATGCTCGCACAACATCCGGTTATTATCTTCAATAGGTTATCCAGATTACTAATTCAACTTCTTTTGTGAGATGAGAATCTCCCGAAACTCGCCCATGTCCCCTTTACCGACATGAATAGATCAGATGCACCTATCCGTTACCTATGGGCTTGGTCGCAAGAGTACCTCCCAGTCTCGTGGAGAACTGGACAAGCGGTCACCGCCCGGTTATAATACACTTGGGCCAATTGTTGTATAAGGTCGTCCTAGTCCGGCTTACTGCTAAAGTAATAAATAAACACACACCATTATCATAACTATGCTAATACATAGAAGCCAACTAAGTTAGTCCAAGGGAGTTACCTGTCTCAAGATAATCCCACCTTATAATACCACGATCAGCTTCCCGCAGGAATGAAAATAATGCATGCTCAGACAAGACATCCTAAATCAGAATCTAACCATCATGTTAGAAGTCTTCACTTCTAGTCTCATTGACCTCTACGAGGTCATAATACAACTTGCTAGAAGTTTCCTACTTCTAGTGATAATGATCCTAACCGGATCACAACACTATGCTAGGAGGCACTACTCCTAGTATCAAGATCCTTAAAGATCGACACCTCATCTAAAATCTTAGGAATCCACAAGGCACTAACTAGCATTCACACTAGTTCATCTAGTGTCCAACCTAGCATGATACTACTCTAGAACTGATAACTATCACCGAAAGGAAATAGCATATCGAACAACGAAACTCACTGGAAGTAAGATGCGGCTGTGGAGGAAAGGAGGCGCAGTCGCGGAAGGAAGGCAGGAAGACAAGCTAGGCATGCCAGCGGGTGGGCCAACGACTCATGGTTGGCTACACCCGCGGCTTCAGTAATCCGCACCCGCGACCGTGTGGCCCAGCGCCCCTGTGGTTAAGGGAAGGCGCCCCTACCCGAGGCTAATGCCGATCGCGATCCGTAGTTCCACGACATTGTTAGCCGCAAATTCAATCTCAAATGCAACACGACCATGGTCCTCATCGACGGGTTTGCAAGGTTGTGATGTCTCAACCACAAGGAGGAGAATGAGGAATTAAAATTGTTCTGTTGGAGGATTCGAAACAAAGAACGGAAGCGATGATTACCGAATTGTTGTTGTTGTATGGTTTCTGATATGGTTTTTGGCAGAGTTTCTGGTACGAGTGTGGTATGGTTTCTGGTATGAATCTAGTATGGTTTCTCGTATAAGTTTCTAGTATGAGTTTCTGATATGGTTTCTAGTATGAGTTTCTGGTATGAGTATGGTATGATTTTTGGTAAGGTTTTTGTTATAAGTTTTTAGTATGGTGTTTAGATGAGTTTTTGGTATGAGTTTTTTGTATGAGTTTTTAATATGAGTTTTGGTATGAGTTTTTTGCCTGATTGAGGGGATATATATTTATACATAAATAAAAGATTAACATGAACTTAATACGAAACTTGGGTATCTCTTTGATCCTTGCAATCTGTGTTAACAATGTGTGAAAACAAATATTACATCTGATGCATTAATCGAGATTTAGGAGGATCACTGTATATTTGGAAAGGTATCTTTGTAAATGTAATTCAATAAGATTTGGATATGATCGAAATCCACAACAGTGGGTTCTAAATTGGTTTAACAGAAGCCCATGTATTTTGACCTAGATTAAATATAGGGTTATATTTACTAAATGTGCTCACGCTATGAGTACTTTTGATAGAGTAAATAATGGTGAAAGTTCTAGTTAATAAATTTGACCTAGATTAAATTGAAGTTTAATGAATAAGATTAAGGTGATATTTCGTTTTAACTCCAAAAACGAAAATGTAATGAAAAATCTAGTTCATTTTCTATGTCATTGTTCATACATAATAGAAATAATTTGGTCAAATAGGCCCTTTTCTATTTTCTTTGTGTACCCTTCAATTTTTACCACTTTCATTTAATGATAGGTAAGAGTAATTAACCCTTCTATTTAAAAAAAAAAGAAATATTCATGAGTTTGGCTTCATTTGTTATGTAAAATGAATCTAACTTTTGTTTTTATTTTCTTTTCTTTTGTTTTTCCTTTTTTTCTTTTATTTTCTTTTATTTTTTTGTATTAATTTAATATCAGAATTTCATACCACAATTTCATACAAAAATTTCATATCAGAATTTCATACCAGAATTTTTATACCAGAATTTTCTGGTACGAAAATTTATACTAGAAAATTCTGGCCAAAAAATATTTTGGTATAAATTTATACCAGAAAACAACCACACACAACAAGTAGTATTTTACAAAATCTGAAGCAAGCCAAAAGACGTACAAGTTCTAATTTATACTAGAAAACAATCACACACAGCAAGCAGTATTTTACAAGAATTGAAACAAGCCAAAAGACGTACATGTTCTAGTAAGCAAGCAAGATGGTAGTGAACTTTGTGAATGGGTTCGGGATTGTGAAGGCCGCTAGCCAGCCCAGTCGAGCCTTCGTGACATTCCTTATAGGAGACGGATACTATGTTCTATCATAATACAACTCCTTTTCATAGCATACCTGTTACCATAGCACTGTATCGAGCACCACATGATATTATTTTTGCGTTCGTGTTTTCCACACTAGGAGCCTCCAATAGCCGTGGATAAGTATGAGATGATGAGTTCAATCTTCAATGAGTACTTGTAGATGGGATCTGGGAGCCGATTTGGAAATGGAGGAGTTCGAGGTAGTCTAGCATCCTTGCAGATTCGAGTCTCCTTGCAACATTTAGAATCTGAGTGGTTTTGAGACCGAATTTGCCCTTCTAGCCGGAAGTGGATCCAAAATGACCAGCGCTTTGTACGAAGCTTCGCCCGGAACCCAAGTACAAGTCGGACGCCAAGTTTTCTCGCCAAATCAATAACCAAATTGAGTTCTTCTTCTAGCTCAAGAACAATAACAGTGTTGAAATAGAGTATGCGAGCAATGAGGGCCGATGAGATGTGGTGGTACAAGCAGTAGCGGTCGGAATTGGGATAAGAGGTGTTGAAATTGGAGACGAAACCTAGGGCTTCTCACACTGATAGGGATGGGACAAAATCACTCAGTTGCCACCGAACCAAAACCTATACCATCGAAATCTTACTAGATCCAGACCGAAAGCAGTCTGGCGTCTTTTACACCATGAAGTTGGAAATTAGGGCCTCCCACTTTGTAATTTATATAATGAGCTTCTATATAGTAGATGAAATAAAAAAAAGTACAAAAAGTGACAGTCATTGATTTGATTGGTGACAATGTTGATGGACATTTTACATGGAATTTGTGCTCAATAAATGTAGCCCATTTTTCTTTTCTAGTTATAAACTCATGTCCCTTATTCCTCCCTTCAAACGCAAGTCCTCTTGTTGAGCTTCTGCGTCACCGGAATCTGGAAGCAGCCGCCCCCTGATCTATTTTTGGGTAAGCAACAACGTTTGTTTTTGGGTAAGCAATACCCAAAATTGCATGCCCAAACTGCACACACATATACTCAATAAGCAATACCCAAAAAATGCATATCAATCACTCAATAAGCAATACCCAAAAATGCATACCAAAAAAAATGCATATTAATCACTCAATAAGCAATACTCAAAACTGCACATACATATACTCAAAAATGCATACCCAAACTGCACACACATATACTCAATAAGCAATAACCAAAAAATACATATCAATAACTCAATAAGCAATACCCAAAAATATATACCCAAAAAAATGCATATCAATCACTCAATAAGCAATACCTAAAAATGTATACCCAAATAAATGCATATCAATCACTCAAGAAGCAATACCAAAAAATGCATACAAAAAAAATGCATATCAATCACTCAATAAGCAATACCAAAAACTGCACACACACCAATACTCAGTTGGTCTAGTGGTTGTGGTGCTAGACTCCTTAAGTGTTAGCCCGGAGATTCGAGTTCGAATCCTCCGCGAGACATGTATGGAAAAATTGGTATTGGGAGGGTATCCCCTTAATGGGCCACAATAAATACCCTATCCGGACGTAGGCGAAGCCGAACCGGAAACGTACCATTTCAAAAAAAAAAAAAACCTGCACACACATATACTAAAAATGCATACCCAAACGGCACACACATATACTCAAAAAAACATATTTTTAATAACAAATACATACCCCAAACAACAAAAGCCTATATTCAATAATGCATACCCAAAATGCACACACATATACTCAATTTAAAACAATACCCAAAAAATGCAAACGTTAAGTAATCAATCTCTTTCATAATACATACCAAACTGCACACACAAAATCAAACACAACCCACTACTACTTACAAAACGAATTAAATGCATACCAAAAATCTAGTAGAAATAGCTTACCCAAAAAATACAGATGTGGTTCCCGACAACGACGGAGCATACAACGGTAAGAGAGAAGGGGTTGGTGACGGAACGACGATCAGACAAAGGTGCCGGCGCCGGAAACCAGTGGCGTAGCCCCTCCTCGTGCCAACCTTGACGGCAAAACCCTAGATCTCTCGCTCGCCCTTCGGTTTGTTCTTGTTTTCCCGGCCAGATTTTTTTGGAAGAATGGAGGAGATGGGAAATGGGTTTCTAAATTAATGATTTAGTGAGAGATTTTCCTCACTTTATTTAAAAAATAAAAAAGTCAAAAGTAAACATCATATCACTATTTAAATTTTGTACAACACCATCATTTCAATTAACCCCTATTTTTTTTATAGGGGCAGACCTAATTATTATTGTTTTCCATAGGAGCCCATTTTATAAAAGTTATATCTTAAGGGTCCTATTTCCCTAATTAAGTCAAAATAAAAAGGTGTATATTTTCATAAATAATAATATATATTGACTAGATTTGTTTTAGTTTGTTGCGTTGGAATTAAACAGGTTAATATGTATGTAATACATGGGTGGTGGGTTCGTAGAGTTGTTGAGATCATTGAATTCTTTGTTAATGACGGCAAAGAGATGGTTGAGAATTACCATAAGTGTGTGGTACAAGTAAAAATAGTTATGCCTCTGCATTATTTGTACAAGTGAAAGCTTTTCACTTGTATAAATAATACGTGATTTAGTTTTCACGTGCTCTAGCTTTTTCTGTTTTTCATACATGAATAAAGAAACTAGTGTGGTGGTCGAATGTTCAATTTGGCCGATCTGTCAATACAATTGAAATTAATGTAGATATATATTCTTAATCTAAACTTCGTCAGAAATGAAAATTCAAAATGAATTTTAAAAAATTATCTCGGCCTCTCACATACAACTTCACAAGCGCTGGTGCGCCAATCTAATATTAATACAAATAATGATAAAAAAAAAAAGGAATAGTCCATCTAAAAAAATTTTAGAATCTGACATTAAATGTCGAATATTTTTCTAAAATAAATTTAGCCTACTCAAAATTTTAATATGAATCCATCCTACTAATTTGTTCATAGATTTCAATCACATCAATGCATTCCACATTTCCACCATTTCTTGTATTATATTCCAAAATAATTTTTGATTGATCAACTATTACATAAACATTTTTGGTACGAGTAACCAAAAATTAGTTCAATTTTTTTTATTTGGGATTGTTGTATCCAAACCCTCACACAACATTCGATGGTGTTCATTAGGATAAAAATGAATATGGTCAATATGAAATTTTAATAGGATTTTGGTAAATATCTTCATAATTTGGAGGTGCGTATATATATGTATCTCTTTCAGAATGTTATTTTCTAAATTTATAGGTTTTAGTTTGGATCGTTCTAAACCTGAACCTGTTATTTCTTCAAATCGATTAATCTTCATAATTAGTCCAATTTTTTGATTTGGGATTCTCTAAAAGAGAATGAGATGTGAAACCCGTCGAAAGAAGAAAAAAAATTGTGGGCGAGCTAAAAAGAGAATGATATGCTCGACCCGAGAAAGAAAAAAAGAAAAATGTGTCAAAGTGTTAACTAGTTCAGGTAGTTAACACTTGAGGGGGAGTGTTGAGATGTAGGGGGAAAAATCCAATATCGATAACACACAATCAAGTGAACCTACCATATAAGCATCTGGGCTACTCCTTCTATTGTCAATTGGTTTTAGGATGGAACCCCGTGTGCTTGTATGTGCGGTTCACCGGACGTGTGCCCTCCGCGTCATTTGTCTCGGGACGGATATAAGAAAAAGTAACAAAATATATATATATATATATATATATATATATATATATATATATATATATTCCACCGATGTATGTTAGCTTCTAAAATATTATTAGAAAAACTAAGATGTTTTATATCTTTCAGATTGTTAGTTACTAAATTTATAGGGTTTAGTTTGGATCGTTCTAAAATGGAACTCGTTATTTCTTCAAATCGATTAATCTTGCATAAAATTCGACCTAATAATATAAAACAAAAAACTAAGTCACCCAAATGGTGATTTATTTAGAAATACGATATTGATCGTTTTATGCAGATACGATCAAATGTTGGATTGGTCAGGCTTTGTGAAGGTGGTTGTCGAGGTGTGTACTGACATTGAGTACCATTTCAAGCAAGGTTATTGGATGAGGCACCACGTCTTCGTCGAGCTTCTCGTACTCTATGGTCCAATTTATAAGACTAACATTGTCACTTTCGGGCTTCACATGAAGATGAGCTATGATTGCCTTGTAACTTTTCAGAAGATCTCCTTCGATCACTCACATCGTCAATGTCTTATTAACTTCGTCTACATTCTCGACTACCTTCTTTGATGCATACTTATTTCCATCTATGCAAAAACAAAAACAAAATAGGTATGACTTAATAAGAAACATGTATACTTTGTTGGATAGTATCATATCAAGTAGTTTAGTACTTACTAAGAGTAAAGTTCAAAGCGAGCACGGAGCCATTCTTTCCGAGTTCTCCTTCATGTAGGTTAAAAGCTTGGATATGAGCAGGGGAGATTTTGGAGACATGATTAGGGTTCTTAAGCATGGTTTGATGGAAGAGATCTCCGGATGATTTTGCTTCAAATTCAGCAATGAGTTTTCCTTTCAAACCCATTTTTGTAGAAGAGGTAATACTAGAAATGTGGAAAATAGGAAGAGAAGGATGAGAATGTATTGAACAAATTGGCCTCTTTATATAGAAGAATGTGTGTGCATCAAGTAGCAAGAGAGACGAGGGTAATTGGTGGTTAAATTATTGGGATTAGAATGAGAGGAGTTCACCAACCTTATATAACAGGCTCATAATGTCCCCACGTGGAAATTTATTATTTTAACACCTCCTGCAAATGCAACTATAGTACATACCTACTTGACACTTGCCTATAGTTAGCATCACGAGTTGAAGAGAAACTAACCCCTCTGAAACCGTGTCAAAGTCCAAAACATAAACTTGACGGGTTCTATCCTAAAATCAAATGGCAATAGGATGAAAACCGTACCGACTTAGAATTTCCCCACTTTAGATAAGAGAAGCTTTTTTTTTTGAAATGTTAATTGTATTGATTGGGGGAGGAAGGAATTTACAAGTACATCAAGGCGTACAAGCAAGGTTCAACTGACAAACATCAAACATCGATAAACAAGAGCAGCTTCGGGGGGGTCAAGGCAGTAGGAGCCTCAACAGGCTGAGTAGGAGGAGTTAGGAGAGTCTGCTGAGAAGAAGGGCAATGTCCGCCCTGGCCACAGTGCTACACTTCCAGCGATACTCAAGGTGAAGTTTGGTGGACCTTATGATCTCCGCAGCGCAATCAACAGCCCTGGTGAAGGTGTTGTTATATACCATGTTGTTCCTAGCCCGCCAAGTGTGGTAAATGAATGAGATGATTGACCCGATCCTGATCGTATCCATAGGGTTAGGCTTTCGAGCAGTCCAGGATTCCAGCCAATGCCATAGGTTATTGATGTAAGGAGCAGGGTAGGGGGTACGGGTCCAGCGAGAGACAATATCAAGGACAAGTGAGTTGTAGCTACAATGGTGCCAAAGATGGTCATCATTCTCGATAGAGTTGTGACAAAGCTTACAAGTGTCATTCATGGTCAAGTTCCAGGAACGAAGCTTGTCAAGGGTGGGGAGGCGTTTGAGTGCAGCAAGCCAGGCTATGTAGCAGCATTTGGGCTGATTGGTACGTAGCCAGATAGACTTGAAGGGATTCGGGTTGAGGATGGGGTGGGTGAAGGTGAATATCGCAAGAGCTTTTTTCCTGAAGAAAGAGCCATTAGGGCACGAGAGGGCGTCACCCCTACAGCCACCATGGGTTGGTAAGGGAATGGAGTCTCTCACCCGGAGAAGGGCTCTCCAGAAGACACTATGGTGAGGCTTTGCAGTGCAGTTCCAAATAGAATAGGTTCTTTTGAAGAGATGCCGTTTAACCCAGGACAGCCAAATGTTAGGATCTCCTCGGTCAAGTTCATGAATGAGGCTAGCAAAGTCCACCTTGTTCTTAGCAGCAAGGTGAGGAAAATCAAGACCGCCTAGAGCCTTAGGGGAACAAACAGAGGGCCATGCCACCAGTGCCCTCGAGCTGTTATCAGTCCCAGTCCAGAAGTAAGAGCGAATGAGTTTATTGATCAGTGTGATGATCTTAGCAGGAATCATAAACATTGAGCTCCAGTACTGGCTAACATCAAAGAGGATGGATTTAACAATTTGGGCTCTACCGGCGTAGGAAAGGGACTTCGCACTCCAAGAATGAATACGTGTGGTGATCCTGGTGATTAGAGGGAGGTAATCAGAGCAATTAAGCCTTCTACTACCGAGCGGGACTCCCAGGTAAAGGAAGGAAAGGGCACCAACTGTCATGTCAGTGGCATTGACAGCATTCTCCACTTCATGACTCTCCATACCACCCAGGTATAAGCAAGATTTGGTAGGGTTGATAACGAGGCCTGATGTGTTGCCAAACATTTCAAGAGTATCGATAAGAATGTTAATGGATTGAGTATCACCCCTACACAGAAGGAGGAGATCATCAGCGAACACAAGGTGAGTAATTTTAGGGTTGGAGCATCGAGGGTGGAAGTTAAAATCAGGGCTGGAGGTACTTGAGTGAAGCATTCTTGTGAGGAACTCAATAGCAATTGAGAAGAGAGGCGGGAAAGGGGACATCTTTTATCATTACAACATACACGATTAATATATTTTAAAATAAAATTACGATAAAAGTTATAACTTATAACTATAATTTATCAAATTAGAGGTAAAAATGTAAAATACTCAATTTTGATTGGAAGAAAACCCTAAATATATCATTTGAGTTCTGATTTTCAAAAAGTGAATTATAATTCCATGATCAATGAATTTTCATTTACACGTACGTTGGACCCGTTGGTAGGTTTACTTGGATCATATGATCAAACCTACTAGCTTATAAAGTTATAAGAGATACATGTTTTTGACTCTTTGGTAGCGAGTTTTGTTCAATATATATCTCCTTTGCCCTTTTGACATGTTTGAAGAACTTTACCATTAAATGCTTGCCGAGTTTTGGTTAGACATGAATGACTTTAAACTCTCTTTTTTTGGTAAGTGATGGCGAGAGCAAGCAAGCAAGCCCCACCAAATTTATTAACTGAAATGCAAAATAAGGCAGTTACACAATTCTCCGTGAATCGTAGCTAAGTAAAGGGCCCAAATTGTCAATGGGAGAAGAAAGACAGTAAAACCCTAGAGGGTGAAAAGTCCCATCGGTATTGAGTTTTAATCAAAGGTTTGTTGGTATTTCGATATATTGTTGAGAAAGTTACGATTGGTCGCTGAGTACATTAAGGAAGATGTTGTGAAGTTGGGGAGATCTTAACCAAAGGTTAGCAAGAGGGTCAGTTGGGGGTATTAGTAACGTGGGTATCACGATTGAAACTGGGTCATTGAAATAAGGTTTTGACTTGGTATTACCATTGGTTCATTAGTAAGTTGCGTATTACGATTGTAATCGGGTAATTAAAATGATTTTCCGACTTGTGTATTATGTTTGAGTAATTAGTAAAATCGGTATTATGATTGAAAAATTTTTTTTTGAAAAAATTGTATATTAATGAGTAAGGGATTTATAGTGAACAGCTTTGTCCAGATTTAACAACAGACAATGAAAGAAGAGAACCATGCTATGGAGAGAAATATTAGGTAGAGGGTTGGAGGTGAATTCCCAGAATTTTGGCCCAAACGAGGGGTTGCTGAGATGGGTCTTTTCAATGGCTGAAGGTGTGGTTCTTTGTAGCTTGAATAATGTTATGCGCACATGTGGCGACATGAGTGTTCTTTTGACCAAATATGAGATCATTCCGGACTTTCCAGATGTAATAGATATAGCTCGTAATGGTATTATGATTAAAATTGGGTAACTAAAATTGGGTAATTAATATATGTAATTAAGGGTATTTGGCTTCAGTAATTAAAATTAGGTATTGTTAAAATAGGGTAACCTTAGTTTGTAGTGTTATAATTGGATAACACTAATTTAGATAATTAGAGATTAAATATAACTTTAAACTATAACAATAATAACATAATAGTGAGATTCAATTACTTCAGCTCGTAATATAGATGATTGGCCTACCAACTAGGGGGTTGCGATGCTATTATAGGTAAAAAAAGAATCAGTTTAGCTAACTCACCCAAATTTCATTAAACTTTTTCTAAATCTCTTCATGATTTAGTAACTAGTCAAACCGCACGTGCGTAATTTAATCGGTTATTTGTAATAGGCGACATTAAAATTGGATAATTCAAGCGAATAAATTAACCCGTAATTTAGTGACCAAACCTATTCAAAATAATTGATTGTGAGATAGAACGAGCTCAATTTATTTATTTATTTTTGATAATTGAGACAGATATGCATTCAGCATAGCCTGCATTTATTCATAGCAAAATAAGGCTAACAAACAATAAGACTTTGGTTCGCCACACCACACCAATCACAATCGTCAGGTTAACTTCAACAATCAGAAAAATATACTTCGATTCAACAAACATGGATCTTCACAAGATAACTAATTTTAATAAATTTAAAATGTTCATATAGGATTCAACATTTATACTACATAACTTGTATCAACAATGCCGCCACCAACGGATCAACCTTATCCAAGTTGACTCGTAATAAAGTTGCTATATATGGATCTGCTTTTTTTTTTTTGAATTTATATTTGTATTAGTAACATGAAGACATTTACAAAGGGAGGCAACTAGCCCAGTTCAGAAAACTAGATCGAAAGAGCAAGGAGTAGAAAAGGAAATGAGTAAGCAACAAATAGTAGGCATTAAGAGAAGTGAATGCCAAGAATTTTGGCCCAAGCTATGGACTCTTGAGATCTTTCTTTTCAGTGGTAATTGAAGTGTTGTTTTGTGGCATTGATGATGTTGTGGGCGCATGTAGTGGTGTGAGTGGTCTTTTGGCTACAGATGAGTTCATTCCTAGCCTTCCAAATGAAGTAAATGTAGCTGATGATGATGGAGTGTCGAACATGGGAGATTAGATCGGCTTTCCTGGGGGAGACATTTGCAATCCAGTTCCAAATATTATTGCTATAAGGATAGGGGCGGGGAAGCCAAAGCCAGCTCGAGACGAGGTCCAGCACAAGTGACGAAAAGCCGCAGCGATTGAGTAGATGGTCTTCATCTTCGGTATTTCCCATGCAGAGATGGAAGGTGCTGTTACTAATGATACTCCATTCGTAGAGCTTTGTGAGCATTGGGAGCCGATTATGGCTCGAGATCCAAGCGATGAAGCTGCATTTAGGGATACAATGCCGGTTCCAGATCGAACCTAGTCGGTAGGGGGTACTAGGGGGGTGGGGCTTCCAGCAGCTCTCATAAGCAGCAGATGTTGAGAATTTACCATGTGAGTTGATGGTGTTGATGCTGAAAGAAGGGTCACTCATCGTTGAAATAATGTCATCCCTGACCTTTAGAATTTGGTTCCACGTGAAGCTATAATTGAAGTTTGCAGTGATAGACCATATGGATTGTCCCTTAAGGATGTGAGCTTTTATCCAGTCAGCCCAGAGACTTTGGTGGTTGGGAGAGTCCAGTTCCATAAGGAGCTTTGCAAGACAGGCTTTATTCCAGGAGAGAATTTCTTTAAATCCGAGGCCTCCTTCCTCTTTGGAGAGGTAGACCGTATTCCAGGAACGAGAGCTAGAGTCCGAACCAGCCCAGAGAAATGCTCGAAGAAGACTCCTGATCTTGTGCAAGATTGAAGTGGGGATGAGTAGAGCCGTGCACCAATAGTAGTACAAGGACATAAGGATCGATGAGATTATTTGCTTTCTTCCAGCGTAGGAGATGTTTGTAAATATATACATATGCATAAATAAATAGAATAAGAGGGAGAAGTTTGTAATAAAGAGAAGTTGTAACATAATAAGGTTCTATTACATTGAGGAAATAAATAGCCATGCACTGCAACTTGTAATGGTGTGGGAATACATTCAACATGTCATCTGGGCTGGGCACGTTGGAACTTTCTTTGCGATGGTTGCCATAGGAAGAAGAAGAAGAGGCATCGAAAGATAGCGACCATGAACTTTGCTTTGATCACGACGGTATACTATGTATGGCATGCACGGAATTCACTTATCCTCGAAAATTATAGGATCCCAGAGGACGTTATCATTCAACTTGTTAAAGATCATGTTTTTAGGCTCTTGCATGAGTCATTTCCGGATTATATAGCTGACATTGTCCACCAAGTTTAGCTTACTTGGTTGGTCTCTTTTATAGTTTTTTTATGTAATAGTTTGCAGGGGGTGCTCATTTAGTTTTGTACTTGAGCTTTGTAGTTGAAATCATGTTTTTCATGTGAGTAGGCATTTTTTTCAAATCAATCAATCAACCTGTAACTTGTGGGAATACATTCAATCTAACAAATTTTCTTCCGCTCAAACTACTCTTACATTGTTCACATGGTATCAAAGCGAGATTGAGTTTCACTCGATCTCGAACAATCCCTTTCATGCTCAGTTGAGCATTTTCTATCTCCATTGTCCTCCTTCTGCAAAATTCATTCTCATTTCCATGAATTCTGGAGGCAACAAAGATGTTCAACTTGGATCTGGCCATGACAGTGCCAATGATCCTTTATTTTGTCGAATTCAGACAATCCTGGTATGCAACTTGTCTCCACTCTTTTTAATGGCACTAACTTTCTGTCTTGGAAAAGAGGGATTCGTATGGCACTTGAAGCTAAACTCAAGCATGGTTTCATTGATGGATCGTGTACCAAGCCTGAGAAGGATGATAATAAGCTTTCAAGATGGATTTGTACCGATTACATAATTCGATGTTTGATTAATCATTCAATGAAATCTGATCTTGCATAGAATTTCATATATGTTGAACTTGCACAAGCTCTTTGGAATGAAATCATTGAGCACTTTGAAGTATCCGATGCTCCTTTCATCTATCAAATTCATAAAGAACTCGCCAATATTTGTCAAGATAACTTGAGTGTTTTTGTTTATTTAAGCAAACTCAAAAAATTATGGGATGAATTACACTCTGTCGACAGTGTTCCTTCTTGCACTTGTAGTGGAATTTCAAACTTTTTTTGTGATATCCTTAAGAAATTGACTGCTAGAGAGACTAGAACTCAGACTATGTAGTTTTTACTGGGGCTTAATGACCAATTTGAACATATAAGAAGTAATATTCTGTCCATGAAAGTCCTGCAATCAGTTAATCGAATTTTTCACATGATTTTACAAGTTGAAAAACAAAAACAACTTACTTGTATTTCTCCTCATGTGCAAACCTTATTATCCTTTTTCAAGTCTAGCGACAAATTCCTTACAAGCAAGCTGGAGGAAGTAGGAGAGATTTTAAGAAAGACAGATATGACAGACTTTGTGTCTATTGCAAAGAAAAATGTCAACTCAAGGATTCTTGTTTCAAACTCATTGGATATCCTGACTGGTACAAAGGTTCCAAAGTTACAGAAGACAAAGGTCATGCTGCTCAGATTCAGGAATTTAGCAATACTCCTCTAAATCAGGTCAAAAGATCTTCTTCTATTGATCCTAATCTAATTCATGTTGTTTGCCAAGAGATGATGAAGATTGTAAGAGCCCTAGTCCTTGGAGCCTAGGAGCCTAGTTGAGCCTTGGTGAGTTCTACCTTGACCCCTGTTAACCGTTCATACACACCAACTGGGCTGCCTCAGCGGCTAGGCGCCCCTGCGCCTTGGGCTAGCCGCCCCTGTGGTTTTGTGGTAGTGTAGCCGCTTTCGTTGACTCTTGACTTGTGCTTTACGGCTGGCTTCTCTTATAAGTCTTGCCTTAGCTTCAGATGAGGGGTTTCTTACCTTTCTTCAGCTTCTCTCTTCCTCCTTACGTTCTTCTTCTTCTCTCTTCCTCCTTGATCTTCTTTGATCTCTTCTTGCTCTTGTGAGTGGGATCTTGTGAGTTTGAGTGTGGTTGTGGCCTTGGATGCTCTTGAGGATGTTGTTGTGGGTTGTTGATGTTGTGTTGAGGTGGTAGACGTGTTGTATGCTCCATAGTTGCTGCCTAGGGTTGATGTGGTAAGTTCTTCAGCTTCTTCTTTCTTCCTTCCTTCCTTCTTGCTTCTTTCTTCCTTTCTAGCTTAGGAACACAAGCTAGGCTTGTGTTGGATCCTTTCCTAGATTTCCGATGTTCATACATATGTATTTGTGCATGTGTGTTGCTGTGGTTTGATGAAGAAGTGAAGAGAGTCGAGAAATAGACCGAAGAGAAGTCGGGACCAACATTCTGCACAGACAGCCGCCCCTGCGCCTGGCCGCCCCTGCGCCTACCTGTGAGCCGCCCCTGTGCCTTTGGTGAGCCGCCCCTACGCCTCACTGGGTTAGCCTTGTGTTCTTCCTTCTGTTGGTGCATACCTTGTTGGTATGGCTTCCTTCCTTTCCTTTAGCCTTGGCTTAGTTGGTAGCTAGGCTAGTGTGGTTAGGATGTGTTGTATGTTGAGGTTATGCCTTAGGCATATGTGAGCTTGTTATGATCTTGAGGTTTAGATTGAGGTTGTAGGTTGGTTATGGTTATGGAGACGAGTCTCCTAACCCTTACAGTTTGTGATGTTGTGTGCCTTGCTCTTGCAAGCGTTGATTCTTTCCCAAGGGGAAGCTGTGACGTGGTAGTGGATACGAGTGTGACAGATAAGTCTATTGGACTTACTTAGCGTACGGTTGTGGATTGTATGATTGTGATGGTTGTGTGTGTTCATATGATTGTGCATTTATAACCTAAATCGGACTAGGATAACCATTTATTACATTTGTTTGGCCCAAGTGTATTATAACGGGCGGTAACCACCGGTCTCCGCCTGCTGGTTAGGAGGAGGTGCCTTGAAGATGATCTCACAGGAGGGGACGAGTGATGGTCACCCCCATGCAAAACTTTTGTGTTACGTTGGATGGGACGGGGTTCTTGAGGCTCCTCGTGTTACAAAAGAAATTGAATTAGTAATGGAATAACGTAATAAAAGATAATAAATGAATGTATGTGGCATTGCATGTATGAGATGTTGATGTGTGGTTGTGCTATTACCTTCATGCTTTTCATTGCTGTAGCTAATGGTGTATACCGTGTTGTAGATGATCTGCAGGTTAGGAAGACTGCAGGGTGAGACAGATGGTGTGGCCAGCCGAGGACTTTTGTACATTAGGATGCGTGGGATATGAGATCTTTTGTATCAGATGTTGTTGTTTGATGGTTTGTACTCGGCTTTGAGTTTGTAAACTCTTTTGATGTATCATATACAACGTTTATGTATTTGGTTTTAATCTACTTGTGCCTTGTTGTAAGATCCAGAGAACTTGTTGTCAGGCTAGGGTCAGAATCCATTGTGAGATCCTAGCCCAATGTAGCACTCCAAGTCCCGTGGATTTGGGGTGTTACAAAGATAATGCAGACTACTTCCTCATCTTCTGCTCCATATCACACATATGGAACTATTAATTCTGCAAGCTTTGCAGGTACTTTATCTGCCTTTTGTTGCTCATGCTTCTATTTCTCCTTCTTTGTGGATTGTGGACACTAGAGCAACTGATCATATCTCTTATTGTCAAGAAATATTTTCTGACTTATTTCCTCTAGCCAAGCAAATCTTGATTGGTCTACTAGAACAAGCTTCTAAATTCCTCCACCCTTTATCACCTGCCATTTGACTATGTTCACTCTTTGTCAAATGTACTTACTACCAATGAACCATCCTCTAATGACCAAGCTTCTATAGATCCTGACATGGAAAGAAGCCATGAATAAGTAATTACAAGCTCTGGGAGATAATCATACATGAGAGCTTACTTCTCTCCTCTCTGGTCATAAACCAATTGGTTCTAAATGAATTTACAAGATCAAATATAAACAGGATGGATCAGTTGAGAGATACAAAGCCAGATTGGTAGCAAAAGGTTATAATCAGATCAGGATAAAGATTATAAACATACTTTTCTCCTGTGGATAAATTTCCAACATTTCGTGTTCTTTTGGCTATAGCTTCTACCAAGCAGTGGCCATTACACCAACTTGATATTAATAATGCTTTTATCCATGGTTTCCTTGATGAAGAGGTATACATGATGCCTCCTTCTAGGTACATAGTTGCTTCCCCTAGCCAGGTTTGTAGATTGAGGAGATCTTTGTATTGTTTAAAACAAGCTAGTAGGCAATGGCACGTTGAACAGACTAAGGCTTAACTTCTCTTGGTTTCCTTCAATCCAAACATGATTATTCCTTATTTGTCAAGAAATATCCCACAAATATTACTATTGCATTGGTCTATGTTGATGACATGCTCTTGACTGGTAATTCTCCTACAGATATTGTATCTCTCAAAGTCTTTCTTGACACAACTTTTACTATCAAGGATCTTGGTCTAACTCATTTTTTAGGCATGGAAATCTCATGATCTCATTATGGAATTCTTCTAAATCAAAGAAAATATATCTTTGACATTCTAAAAGACTCTCACTTGCTGGATTGCAAGCCTTTATCTTCTCCTATGCAGCCTCATCTTAAGTTAACTCCAGATTCTGGTGGAGTATTTGACCAACTAGAAGTTTACAAAAGGTTTTTAGTAGACTACTATATCTCACATTGACAAGGCCTGATATTGCTTTCCCTGTTCAACAACTCAGTCAATTCTAGGCATGTCCTCGAGTTCCTCGTTGGTTGGTTGCCATTCATCTCCCCGAGTATCTTCAAGGCACAATGATCTAGCACTGAGTTATCCTTCAGATAATGATTTGCATATGCTTATAGTGATGTTGATTGGGATTCCTGTGTTTTTACTTGCAAGTCTACTTCAGGTTATTGCTTTTTTTTAGGCAAAGCTTTGGTATCTTGGAAGACAAAGAACAAAAAACTGTCTCCAAGTCTTCAACTAAAAGTGAGTATAGAGCCATGTCGGCTACCAATTCAGAGATTATATGGGTGGAAGGCTTACTTCAAGACTTGTGTATACCAATTACACTATATATTCCTATGATGTGTGACAACAAAGCAGCTCAACATTTAAATGCTAATCCTGTATTCCACGAGCATACAAAACACCTCGGAATAGATTGTCATTTTGTATGTGATGAAGTTCTCAAAGGAATCATCTCTACAACTCATGTTAATTCTTCTCTTCAATTGGTTGATCTCTTCACCAAAGCCCTCACTACATCTCAGTTCACGTTCTTATCTCGCAAGCTTGGCTTGATTGCACCAACTCCAACTTGAGGGGGTTGTATAGAGTATATACATATGCATGTAAATAAATAGAATAAGAGGGAGAAGTTTGTAAATAAAGAGAAGTTGTACCTGAATAGGGTTCTGTTATATTGAGGCTATAAATATCCATGCACAGTAGCTTATAATGGTGCGGGAATACATTCATTCTAATAAACTTTCTTCGCTCAAACTACTCTTACATTGTTCACACTTGCCAACGTAAATCTATTGAAAACAATATAAAAAGAGTGATTTTTATCCAGTCTGACGGAATATTACAATCGAGATAGTGTAATCGGATCACGTTTACGAGGTAGAGCCCTATTGCGGTAACGAGACGGAGCTCAACTGCGGATTGGAGCTGATGTGTGTCAAATATAACACTTTTTAGACCTTAGATTCATGCATTTTATACCTCTTTTATTTTCTCATTCATCTCTATTTATATGAAAAGCATTCACTTTCTATATTTCGGTATCTACCTTGACTTTTAAGTGTTTCAGGCAGTCAAGGTCATTTAAGGAGCATAATGGTATGGAAATATCATAAGATGAGGATTTGATCTTCCCTAGAGTCGGAGAATACATGAAAGCATCAAGATCGACTAAAGATTGAAGAAGCCAAGTGGAAACAACTAAAGTTGGATGCAATTTTACGATGACATTTGAGAGATTTCCGATTTTGACCATCTTTCCTTTGATTTGTACAATCATGTCAACTGCAAAGTTGTAGATCTTCGAAAGAGTTTCAAAAGTAGTGATCATGAGTCACATAGTTCCAACCAATACAACGAGAAATTCAATTTTATTGAATTATCGAAGAAGCTGTCAAACAACGTCCGATCCCTACACCCAGCTTACGGCCAAGCTTATGCCTAGCATACGGCCGTATGGTGCCCGTATAATGGCCGTGTCACCAGGCGCCGAGAAAGAAATTAAATTTTTTCAATTGTAACTTTGGAAGGTTATATTTGGTGTAACCTTAGACTCCGCGATATTCTACTATATATTCATTTGTCAACCTTATGGTTAGAATATCGATCATCAGTTATCCTATATCCGAACCACACCACATTATTCAGATTTCTCTAAACTCTAGCCATCAAATAGTTGTTCGCTTTGCTTTGAAGGTTTGCCTTACTGAAACCAAACAATTGTGAGATTATGTCTTTCTTGATTTTATATATTGACTTTGCTTTATATGTGATCATGTTTGGCTAAATTTCATTCTGATCATGAATTGAGATTGTGATATTGCTTCTTTTTAAAGTGACTCATTCCTACCTTTTTCCTTAAAAAGAAGTGATGTTTATAACTAGTTTAAATAAAACAAATGAAGAGCTACAAGCGATGATCATTATATTGGATTTATTGGAAATAAGTTGGTTTTGAGAGTACTAGTTTATCAAAGCTTCGAGGATTTTTAATTATCGTAGAAAGTTCCAGTCTTCGTACCTTTTTATAACTGAAGTGCCAAAAGTTAATATTGTTCTTGGTCTTTTCCAAATTTCTAAGTGTTTAATCGTTTTTCCTATACTTGTTGAACCACTCGATTGAGAGCTACGCGAGTTGGAAAGCACGGTGTTTGCTTGTCTATGTCAAAGATTATTTTAGATGGTTACCTACACTTATTATATATCAATGTTCATGATATATATATATATATATATATATATATATATATAGATTTTAGTTCCAGTAAGGAGGAGCCTTGTGGATAGGAATTAGGAGTCATGTGAGCCATTGGATGAGATTTAAATCAACGGCTCTCACACACTTGTCATTAATGGCATTTTGGTAAATATAATTAAAATTTTGCAAACAATAAAAATTAGGTTTAGGCTTCTTCTCCTCACTCGCACGCGCAGACGGATGCCATTCTTCTTCTCACATACGCCATTCTTCTTCTCCTTCTTGGCTCTTAACAACAGAATCAGGATTTGCTTCGATTTTCATTGAAACAATGGTTAAATCAAAGAGAAACGACTATTCAGGTATGTTTTTTTGCTCAATTTGTACTCTTAATTTTAGGTTTTACTCTTTTCATATTTAGGGTTGGTTACCTTTGATTTTGTGGTTCAAATCAAATTTGTTCATTTTATTGTTGTGTTTGATAGTTTTGATTGCGAAAATACATGTATATACATATGTTGAGTTGGTTTAAGTCATCCAATTGCATAATCTATATGTTGCTTCTAATATGCACGCAAGGTATTCGACAAAATGCCTCATAGAAATTTTAAATATTAAAAGCAGTGGTTCGGATACAGTTTACTTTGGATCTACAACCATGGCTGATACCCAAAACAATTTGCTATTCCAATATATGTTTTCTCAAACAAAAGAAATTTATGACTACTAGTATAGCTACCACAACCACGAGAGATTATATTATGAACATGAGTGCCTTTGAAATTGTAAGTAAGAGACTGATGACCCGCTGTTCAGATTATAAAGATTTAGTTGATTGCTTGCTCCTTTAGTTTAATGATTTGTGATCAATGATCTTAATCATCGTAATCCTAGCTAGCTTTGTCTAGATTTAGTTTTGCAAAGAGCCACATCAAACAAAATATAGTATCAATTTGGATGTTCAAACTGGTTACTTAACAATCATACTTTGATGTTCATCTGCCTAGTAATAGCAGGTCTAAATTTCACCCACACTTTGCTCGTAATCTCCCTCTTGAAGAAATGAGCTTACTTTCCTCACTTACCTCTTCAAACAACAATGCCCTAACCTCACATAACACTTATGTGGTTTGTTATTGGATGAGAATTTAAACTAGTTTGACCATCAATATTATCTGAAGAGTAGATAGAGCACCACGAGTTACATTGAGGGATGTTTGAAAGACAAAATTTGAAGAGATCACCAAAAGGTTGGTAAAATTCTAAAAAATTATTATATTATTCAATATCAATTTTTTTACCGTCAT
Organism: Fagopyrum esculentum; assembly: GCA_033239045.1. NCBI lineage: Eukaryota > Viridiplantae > Streptophyta > Magnoliopsida > Caryophyllales > Polygonaceae > Fagopyrum > Fagopyrum esculentum. Next base: position 155,252,324 of record BSUD01000002.1, on the reverse strand, counting down.
ATATGTTAATTTTTTATTAGCATATATTTTAAGTTTAACATACATTGTCTATATCTTGTTTGTGTAGAAAAAATATTTTTGGATTACCTGGGGTTTCATTCTGCAAAAAAATACGGGATGTTAAGGAGCATGGATCCGACATTCGTATCTTTACCATGGGCAACTCACAAGCCAAATGATGATTCTGCAGTATATGACATGAGACACATGGAAACATATATGGGAGGTGGAACCAAAAATTGGAAAGTTGGGTTTGGTAAGAAGAACACTGAAAAGCTTGTCATGCTTTGTAGAGAGATATATTTGTCTCAATTGCTCAGTTCGAAGAACAATGAAGTCAAGGATCTAGTACTTCAATCAGTTGGACAAACAAGAAACATTTGAATTGTTATGTTGTTAAAACTTACATTTTGCTTTCGAAGATGTAAAAAATGATGTGGTTTGTAACATAAAATTGTGTTTGTATCTGTAACTTGAATGTTGGGTTTTTTAGGTACCATTTGAAATTTACGTCTTCGATGTTCCTATATATTATCATCATTTTTTTAGGTACTACATAATGTTTATATTATTATGCATCAATGTTATGTATGTGCAGAGATTATAGAAAATCATTGGTGTTCATACTTTTATGTGTTATTGTTCATGTTTTTATTAACCGGTGTTCATTTTTTGAAAGATGATGTTCATCGTATTCAAAAAGAGTTAACCAAACGTTTTTATTGCATAAATTTCTCTTTGTTCATATTTACTCATGTTGGTGTTCAAATTATAAGAGATTGATCCCATGAGTACCCCTCGTATGATCGTCACTTCAAAAGTATAATTAGAGAATGCATGTATGAACTGAGATATAAATTGTCATGATTTTATTAACCGGTGTTCATACTTTTATATGTCATTGTTCATACTTTTATGCGTCATTGTTCATGTTTTTATCAATCGATGTTCTTACTTTGATATAGTCAGCTAATTGTTCATACTATGGTTCAAAACTATGGTTCCTGTAAATTAAACACCGGGCTATTTTCAACAAATACACAACAGAGGATAAAATTGTTAAAACGGAAACTATGGTTCGAAACTGTAAATTATACATGTTTTTATCAATCGGTGTTCATACTTTTATAGGCCATTGTTCATACTTTTATGCTCCATTGTTCATGTTTTTATTAATAGGTGTTCATAATTTTTTATAGTCAGTTGATTGTTCATACTATGGTTCAAAACTATGGTTCTTGTAAATTAAACACCGGGTTATTTTCAACAAATACACAACAAAGGGTAAAATTGTTTAAACGGAAACTATGATTCGAAACCGTAAATTAAACATGTTTTTATTAATCGGTGTTCATACTTTTATACGCCATTGTTCATACTTTTATGCTCCATTGTTCATGTTTTTATCAATCGGTGTTCATACTTTTATATGTAAGACATTGGTGTTCGTACTTAAACGATGCTCTTTCTAAGACAATCTCATCCTACAAAAAACATTCAAAACGAAATAACAAACTTCAAACACATAGGAAAACTATATAATAAGTCTCAAAAACAAGTTTGTTCATATTTATTTTACATGTTGTCTCATTCTTACTTGTTAAACTTTTCACAGTTTCTGCTGTCATGTCCACTCTTGCCACACTTTTTACACTTTCTTTCACCCTTCTAAGATTCTTTCGAATGTATTTCTTGTCCAACCATGTAGCGTTTTCGGCTCCCTTTGTTCTTTGCTTGTTCGGGTGGCAATACAATGACACTAGTAGGTTCAGTTGTTGTTGCAAATGCCTCACAGAAATCTCTTTTAAAAGGTTTTGTATACTGAACTGATTCTACCATCAAATTTTTGTACTCTTTAATTATGTTGAAAAATTGCTTTACAACCACAATGATTGGAAGTTGTCATCCTTTTGCTCGTACTATGTTTTCCATTTTTTTTACCTTCCCTTGTGTATACAAAATACTTTCTCAACACAACATTGTGGGTTTGTGATTACATAAAACACGAATCTGAAATCCACAAATAGAGGCATACCTCCTATAGAAGTCCTCAACTTCCTACACACTTAAAAATTGTTGACCAACATGTGGCTTCAATGTATCATCACAAATTGGTACCCAATTGGTAGAGTTATTTGAAGTTACTTGTATAATAGTTTCACCTTCATTACATGGAGCATTCGCCCTCAATCCCGACACAAAGATTGGTGATGATTGTGTACCCAACATCACTGAATCTGTAAACCAATGAAAAATATACTAGTGTAAGTTCATACTTTTTATTCATCGGTGTTCATACTTTTATACGTTATTGTTCATGTTTTTATTCTTCGGTGTTCATACTTTTTATGTCATTGTTCATGTAAAATTATAGACTATTTTTCTATGAGGCATTTTGTCGAACAGTTGCCGTGCACACTAAAAGAGCATATAGATTGTTCAATTGGATCTATTAGACCAACTCAACAAATGTATATGCATATATTTTCTCAATCAAACCTATCAAAACAAAAGTGATTCAAACAAATTTGATTTTTAAAAAAACATCAATCATGATGAAACTTATACCATAAGAATGAAAACCTAAACCGTGAGAGTAGATATTCGAAGAAACAATACCTAAATCGTCTTGTATTCTCTTTGATTTCACCATTTTTATGTAATCAATCTTTTATTTGGTTGAAAATCGGACCAATATGAAGCTTGTGGGATGAAGAATGTGGGATGAAGAATGTGAGGGAGTTGTGAGTCGTTGGAGTCGACCAGTGATTTTCTTCTCTCTTTTTTCAGATTTATCTAATTACCAAATATCATTAATTATGAGTGTGTGGGAGCCGTTGATTTAAATCTCATCCAATGGCTCTCATGTCTCCTAATTCCTATCCACAAGGCTTCTCCTCACCGGAACTTGCCCCTATATATATATATATATATGCATTGATATCTTAATTCATTATAGTGGAATTTATGTTTAATTAGATCGCTTCCATCCCATATTGTTTACAATCGTTATCGCTTTCGCCTATTACAATTGTTACATCATTGCCTTGCTTTTCACTTAAAATAATTAATTATTAGCATTATCCAAGTCAGACGCAAGTTCTGTGAATTCAATACACAATTATACTACATCCGATCACGAATCCTTGTGTGTGTGTGGGAGGAGGGTTGATGTTACTTTTCGGAAAAACTTTCACGTCAGGGGTGTAGGCGCAAGGCGACCACGCCTTCCGGACGCATTGCTCCTGTGCCCCAAGCAACGGTTATAAACCCTCACCCGTCTCGCACCCAACCACCTCCTCTTGTTCTTCTTCGTTGCTACTTCACCCAAAAGTCTTCTTCATACCATTCTTTGTTAGTTCTTTATCGCAGTTGGTGTTCGCCCAATTGTTGTTGGTCTTCGTTGTCGGGGTCTTCACCCCACTAGTTTGGACTTCGTTGTTGTTGGTATCCACACTAGTTTAGGTCTCTCTTCTTTGCACCAGGTTAGGTCACTAGTTTCTTCCTCTTCTTCATAGGTTGGTGTTCTTCCTCTTCTTCGTTGTTGTTATACATGTTGCTGCTTTAATGGATGATCGAATTACACATGTTCATCGAGTAGATATCCCTGTGAGTTTCAAATTTAGTTTTGGCTCAAATTTCGGCGAGATATTCCGGTTAAAATCTTAACTAAGACATGGATCAAGAATCGAACATAGTAGATCTACCACGATCGGATGTAAACCCTAGCCGGAAACGTCGATTATTGCAACACCAGGTGTTTTTTTTTCTCATTTTCCCCGTTTTGTAATTGATACTTCGTAGATTAAGAAACGGTTAGATTAAGAATAATCGGAATCTGAAGTTGCGGAATTTAGCGTTAAGTATATTAGATTTTTTGTGTGTTTTATGGAATTTGAACCGCAATTGTTGACGTTATGGAACCTCTCGCTCTAACTTTGAAAACATGAGAAAATTGGTGTAGAGAAGCCCTTTTTCTATCATAGATACAATCTAGGCCCCTCCATTTTCTAACCAAAAAATAAAAGTGTATAAAATTGAAATTTCCTGAAATAAGAGAATCTATTTAAGGGCTTTTACGTAAAAGGAATAAATATTTGTCAAAAATTAAAAGATAAATTAAATTAAAAGGGCAATTGAATATTAATTGAAGATACGAGAATCGTCTCTTCAACTTTCATTCTCAACTCCTTCCGAAAAAAAAGCGCCATTTTTTCGTGGAGATTCTTCATACGCAACTCCAACAGCACTCGTCTTCTTCGTCTTCAACATGCAGTCGGACCATAAACCTCTACATAAATATACCGGGATACGTTTTCTGAGCATAAATCGGAGCAAAAATTTGGTTCATAATTTTAAAAGATAGCACAAATCAGTCCATAATTTTCACAAACAACACAAATATGTGCATAATTTTCTACATTAATGTACATGAATTCATTTTCCCCTAAATCCTTCTTCGTCGTCAACAGAAATCCCTACATTAATGTACATGAATTATCCTGGACTTATCCCATTTCGTACATAAATTCATTTTCCCTAAATCCTTCATTGGATACAAATTCTGTAAATAATTTTCACATACAGCACAAATTTGTACATAATTTTCACAAACAGCACAAATCTAATTACAAAGACGATGGCATACAAATATAGTTCCGACTCCATCCATGAAAAAAAGGCGAAAAGGTTGAACAACAACCTGTATCGTGATGCATAATATGAAATACAAAACTCACCTTACAAATCTAGACGCAAAAAACAGTAATTAATGATTTGGGATGCCAAATTGAAGCAGATTGCATAAACCGATCATCAACTGTAATGAACTCTTCGTCGAAATGCCTAGTAACCGTATCCCGCTAGTTAAACACAAACACAACCGATTTCTGTAAATTCATAAACTGAGTTCCATACCAAACGCACAGAATCAACGATGTTTGATGATGATGAAAGCTTCTCTGTGAAAAATGGTAGTTATTCCCCTCAAATCTTTCACGGTCGTGATTTGGGACGCATGTTGAAAGAAATAGAGATCTGGAGAAATTGTCTCCTTAATTATAGGAAACAAATATCATTTTCCTTATATAATTACAAAACAACCAAAATAATTATGAGAGAGGATCTTATTAATTTTGAAAGGGTGTTCATTTATTGAGTAATTTATCTTTTTTTGGAAAATTGGGAGGGACCTATTCTCTTCTCATTGATACAAAACTGCCTAATGATTCTTCATTGATACAATATCTACCTACTTAACCTTTTTACTCTATTAAAATCAAGATAAATATCAATTTTGAAATTGTGTAAACAATTATGCTACATGCTTGAATTAGATAGAGAAATCGAATATTTGTAACTTTAAAAAATAATCAGATATTTGTAACTTTATAAAATTAATCGCATATTTCTAACTTGTAAAAAAATTGAATAAATTTAGAAAAATAAAAATCGTATATGTCTAACGTTAAAATCATTTAAATTTTGGAAAAAAATAGAATAATTTTTTTACATCGTTTAATTGTTCATATAAATAATAAAAAACGCATATTTCTAACTTTCAAAAATTAAAATAAATTTTCAAAATAAAAATCACATATTTTGTAACTTTAAAATAATAACCATATATTTTCAACTTTAAAAATTCAAATAAAATAATGCATATTTCTAAGTTTTAAAAAATTCGAATGAAGTTAGAAAAAATAAAAATCGCATATTTCTAATTTTAAATTGTCAAATAAAGTTAGAAAAAAAATTAAATTTATAACATCGTTTCATTGTTCATATAAATAATAAATATCGCATATTTATACCTTTAAAATATGCAGATTGCGGATATAGAAATGTTCAAATAAATAGAAGACAGAAGCTGAAACTAGTGACGACATCCTTTCGTCGAGTACGGAGAGGTGGCGTGGTACATATGGAGGAGAAAAAAATCTCCCGCTATTGTTGGCGTACCTATGGAGGAACAAACAACTCTCCTATTGATGTAAATGTACCTATCGAGGAGTAGAAACATGTTGTTCGCGTTGAGGTAGATGTCGAGACCACAACATCATCATCATACTATGTTGCGGATTATCATTCGGAGGAGGATCAACTACCAGAAGAGGAGGATCCAACTACCGGAGGAGGAGGATGAGGATTAAATATTAGTGGAGCAGATACATTCGGAGTTGTTGACATGTTATGCTACCTATAGAGTTATCGCGATATGGGATGATGAGGTATAATTTTTTTGTTTTAACAAATTTTCTATATGAAAACATTCCGAACAAAAAATATTTTTTTAATTTTCTTGACAATACTTGATATTAACACATATTTGGGACAAGATGGTCAGAGTCATTAAACAACTTAGTGAGATCAAGAAGATATGTGGTTGACATCGTGATTTGGATGGCCATGATTCGTGGTTTCATTTGGCCAGACGTAGCGGCCTTACGGAGTTGGAGAATGTTGATTTCTTTGGGGTTGATCATTCGTTGGCTACTATACGGTGTTCGTCGAGTGGTGGCACCCAAAGACGAACACATTTCTTATGCCATGGGGATATATTCACGATTCCCTTTATTGGGGTGGGGTGTGCGGCCGTAGAGGATGCAGATATGCATCGGCATCCACGTTGGTCTTCGAGACTTTCCGTCCCAATTACACCGACTACTAGTCTACAAAGGGTCCGGACATTACAAGCACAACTTGACTAGATGAGGGTCGATGACGTGAAGTTCATGTCATATGATAACCGGGTCCTCGACTTTGGAGATGAGCATGCCATATCACAGTATAGGGGCATTATACGGATATATGACATTGATGAGCCATATATGTCATATCACTTCTTACTTCAGTTTGGATATGTGTAAATTTTGCCATTGCATCGTAACCAACTCTTCCATGAGTCTCGTCCAGCAAGTGCATGCGTTTATGTGATGTAATAGTTAGGATTTCCGAATTCTAATTAATGCTGATTAACTTAATCAGTGATAGTAATTGACATATAACTCGCGAAGATTGCGTAAGTGTTGAGTATAAGTGTTCGCCCCTAAACGAGCGTGCAAATAAGTTTTAAATTTATAAAACTAGAATAAAAGCAGCGAACCCGCAGTGTACGGATCGGCGTAGATTAGCAAGTATTCCAGAGTATCGAACTCAGGGATTTGGGTGGGAACGAATTCAATTGTAGATTATCAAGCGATTTAATATGAGAGTTCTTGCAAATATTGGGAAAACAACAATCCTAAAGATCCAAGTATCCAGCTGTGGCAATCGATTCAAGATATACTAATGATATAAAGACAGAGTTGAGATATGCAAAGGTATGCTAATGTAAGGTAATCGTACGGTGAAGTTCCAAAAACTTTATATGACTCGCCTACAAGGCACTCTCTATACAGGTTGTTGAGGCTCAATATAGAAAGATTCTAAAGGTAAGAATTTATGTCAAATACCCAAACTTATAACCCAAAGATCATGACTAACTTAACCGATTGAGGTTGTGACACTCACAATCGAGGTAGAGGTTGTTGAGGCTTCACTACCACCTAGAAAAGACAAGTCTAAACTAAGTTAAAGCAAATCTTTAACTCTGGATTAAAGTAAAAGCAGGTTCGTAAACTTAAGGGAAATTACGGTTGGATCTTGAGATTCCACGGTCGTGGAACTCAAGAACAACCCGTAATTTAGGGTTCGTCGACGATTCTCTCAAACTCTCAGGGTCTAATCTGTTTACGATCAATCTATCATCATCTAAGCCACAACTATCAACCCTTCACCTTAGAATTGTTAAGGGTTTTTAGCCAATAACAGTCATATTTGATATCAATTCAAGAATTAGAAGATTGAAAGATGAAAACTTCCGAAAACTTTCAATAAACTCTAAACCAATCTCAAAGTCACAATCAAGAACGAACAATATCACTAATTCCAGAATAAAACAATTAAACACAATCTTTAGGTAAGAAGGAAGAACGGGATGTCAATCCGTCTTCTAAATCGAACCTAAACAAGAAGAGAAGTCTTCTTGCAAGAAACCTCCGAATCTTTCTTCAATCCGGGAAATATGGAAATCCCAACGGTAATTTCCACCAAAGTGCAAGAATTTGGCAATTCCAAGCACGAACGTAGATCTCCAACAAGATCTCCAAGATACCTCTAAATGAGGGTTTATGCGTCGCTAAGCGTTGCTAAGCGATGATCCTAAGCGGCGGTGTAAAGCGAGGTAGCGGAGATAAGCGATCCTAAGCGTCGATAATGGAATCTCCCTTCGTCCGTCTTTTTATAGTTGTAGGGCAAAATGTCGGCCCGGCCCAATCTTCAAAAGATCGTGGCTTCAAAGTGTGGCGAAAAAGATTCGCCAAGATCACGGTCGTGGAAGGTTCCACGACCGTAATTTTAGGGCGTGGAAAGTGTCACGGTTTGCATCATGTGTTCCACGACCGTAATAGTTACTGGAATGCATCACGCCTCTCTTCACAAGGTTCCACGGCCGTGGAACTGAACGTGGTTTGTAATACGGCCGTATTTTAGGGCGTGGTTTAGGGCAAGAACGTGATTCTTCCCTAGCCTCGTGCATTCCTCAAGTTGTACTCCTTTTTGCTCCTAAGAATGCCCTCAATTTATGGACATATTAAGTCAACTCTTCTTTTGCTCGATTCCGTTCGGAAATAGCTCCAAATCACCTATAATCAACATAGAACTAGTGTAGACATCCATATCGACAATATAGACAATACTAGCTCACATATGCAACAAAGTTCAATCAAAGACTATCAATATGAATCAAATACGTTTAGAAAACGTGCCTAAAATATCACAATATTTCATGCTAACAATAAGTCCCACCGTTATGTTCCTGGCGTAATTTTTGGCTTATGGTGAAATTTTCACTTTTTCCATTGGATAATTATTTTTACCCTCCGGTATTATTTGGAGCATTTGGGAGCTCCAATTAATAAAAATGTAGTTGAGAGAAATGATGAGGACATCGGACATGTCCTAGATATGAAATAACATGGAAAGGCAAAACGAACAAAAGAGTCGCTATTTCGTTTCTTAACGGCTGAGAAAGACGGCTTAGGAATACACGTTTTCCGAGGCAATTGTGGAATAATTATCCCTACAATATTCAAGATCTATTACTCGAATTTCGAGAAATTTGGATAAGGGGGTTCAACCCGCCATTGGATCGATAAAAGGATAATTATCGACTTCACTATAAATAGCGGAAAAACGTTTATTAATTCATTTCCTTTCACGTTTCCTCGTAAAAGCTCTGATTTCTCTCAAACTTCAAACTCACATCTACTCTCCGTTTCTAATCCGATTTCAATTCCGTTTGAGTTTCTGGATTCCTCTCTTCATTCTCTTCATATCGGTACCAAGTTTCTGCATTTCCGAGCAGATGAAGACCTGGTCGAGCATATATGTTATCAAGACAGTTCCATCGCTCAGATTCCGGTGAATTTGATGTTGTACATGCGTAGCCTGCGTCGTTGTGATTCCGAATCTTCTTTCAGAACGTCAATCGAGTTAGTAACGAATAAGTTATGAATTTATTCGTTTTCCGTACTGCGATTTGGCCTAAATTGACCTTAGGCTTTTCAAAATGGATAATTAGAAATTCCATTATGATCATTATACTATTCTGGTGTTTATGGGCTGTTTGTTTGATGAAATCTGATGACAGGTGGGTTTAGAAATGGCTTGCGGACAAAACGTTATTCTGGTAAAATTTAATTAATTAATTAAAGGTTAATTAATTAAATTAGGATTAAATTTGAGATTGAGGAATACTAATTAGATGCATGCTAGGTGTCAGAATGAGTTGAGGATCATGATGATGTTATGGATATCAATTATGGCTTTAAGGTTTAGTATGCGTACGAGTACGATGAGATGTTATGTTGAGGATATGCCTTACGCATTTATGAATGTGTTGAGGATCTGAGGTTTAGATTTGAGATATAGGTTGGTTGTGGTTAGTGAGACGAGTCTCCTAACCTTTGCAGTATGTGATTGTGTGTGCCTTGCTATTGCAGGCGTTGATTACTTCCCCAAGGGGAAGCTTTGACGTGATACATGTTATGAGTATATCAGGTAAGTCCATAGGACTTACTTAGCGTGCAGTTGTGGATTGCATGATTGTGATGGTTGTGTGTGTTCATATGATTGTGAATTTATAACCTAAACCGGATTAGGATGACCATTCATTACATTTATTTGGCCCAAGTGTATTATAACGGGCGGTAACCGTCGGTCTCCGCCTGCTGGTTAGGAGGAGGTGCCTTGAAGATGATCTCACAGGAGGGGACGAGTGAAGGTCACCCCAATGCAAAACTCCTGTGTTACGTTGGATGGGACGGGGTTCTTGAGGCTCCTCGTGTTACAAAAGAAGTTGAATTAGTAATGGAATAACGTAATGAAAGATAATAAATGAATGTGTGTGGCATTACATGTTTGAGATGTTGATGTGTGGTTGTGCTATTACCTTCATGCTTTTCATTGCTGTAGCTAACGGTTTCATACCGTGTTGTAGTGTTCTGCAGGTTAGGAATACTGCAGAGTGAGCCAGATGGTGTGACAAGCCGAGGACTTCTGTGCATTAGGTCGCGTGGGATGTGGGATCTTTTGTGGTTGTGGTTTATGTTGTTGTTTTGTACTCGGCTATGAGTTTGTAAACTCTTCTGATGTATCATACTCAGCTTTTATGTATTTGATTTTAATCTACATGTGCCTTGTTGTAAGATCCAGTGAACTTGTTGTCAAGCTAGGATCAGGATCCCTTGTGAGATCCTAGCCCAATGTGACACTCCAAGTCCCGCGGATTTGGGGTGTTACAGTTACATGCTTCTTCATCACAACATACATGATCATTGGGTCTCCCGTCATCTAGAGGCTAGGAGACTAGATTATTGTTTGATGGTTTGGTTCAGGCGTCTTTCCCATGGCTTGGTCGATGATGCGTACATGACATGGTACGTTGCTCGGGGACATCCGTATATCTTGGCGTCCTCGGCTGCAGTGGATCCACCCATTGATCATCCTCCACCTGGTCGTGTACGCGATGTTCTAGCTCATGGTCCATCGTATACTATAGAGGAGCTAGTCTTCATGCTTGAGGAGGCAATCGAACATCAAATATTGGTTGCTCCTTCTCAAGTCCGGGCATCACATCAACATTGAGCATATTGTATAATTTAGATCTTTTGTATGGATATTGGGATGATTGTGGATACCTTCTTTTGAATGGATATTGAGTTTTATTTTAAAAATATCTTCGTTTGTATGGATATTGAGTTCTATTTTATGGATATTATATAGAATATTTAACACTTTAATGTCATATAACAAAGTACAATGTGGTGAATCTAACTGCTCATTTGGAATGTTTATCCTTAGCGGGTACTAAAGGACACTTAATATGACGAAGCTCTATTTAATGAAATATCCTCTCAATGAACGACGCATTCTATCCATCAACGCTTGGATCGTGATGGTTAGTCCACATATGATCCTCATCGGGTAATGGCCCATTCTATTTGAGTCAAACCTATAAAAAATGTAAAAAGGGTTATTCAAGATTATTAATTATGTTAAAATGAGATAATGTAAAACTTCAACTAACCGCTACAAAGTGTGTGTCATTTGAGACAAGCACTATTGTACGGATCACCGTAGGCGGGCCATGATCAAGAGTGATAACTATCATAAGAAGGTATGTTGACACGCTATTACCATGCACACAAGGCACTTCATGAAACTCCCTCCGAAAACTATCGCGACATACACCATCATTTCTTGTCCTCCTAGCTAGCTTCGGTGTAGTTATGCCACAAGAGCGTGAGAATACTCATTGATGACGAAGTCCCGAAACAATTCAAACATCGGTATACACACCTCCCGGGGAATCCTCTCCCATGACATCTTAAACAAAGCTTGTATCTTTTGGATTTGATCTGTGAGCATCAAATGTATGTTGTCACACACCAACTGGAATCCTCCGACACTCGAATCTAGAGTTTGTTTGAGTAACACGTGCTCGGACTCACAAGAACAAACTTTGATCATGTGAGTATCAAATGGACAAAACTAAACATTCTTACCCATTTGCCGTCCTTGTGCCGAAATGATGATAAGTCATGCCATGCTCGAATGATTGCCTATTTTTATGGGGTGATCCACGCCGTCTCGAGGTAGTTTATCAACAAGTATCCAACGTGATTATTCAACACAAAACAAGTAAAAGAAAAAAAAAAAGGGAGAAGGGGGTTGCCAAATTTAATTGGATTTCCCTCCCATTACGTAGTGTAGTTTACCGAAACACAAAACATTGACGATGATAAGAAACGAAGAGAGAAAAGCCTAACCTGATCATTGAAGTCTGAATCAGATTTGTCCACACCCAAAAAAGTATGGATTAACACAAAATAATGGTGTTTTCAAAACATTACCAAAGACCCAGATGAAATTTTTACTAAATTAACCTACAAAATATAACAATTTGACATTAAGATTATTATATATATATATATTATAGGGTCCGGTTCCGGTGAGGAGGATGCTTGGAGCGTTGTGAGTCATTGGATGAGTTATAAATCAAGAGTTCTCACACAAGATATTATTAATAACATTTTGGTAAATACGATGAATCTAGGAAAAAACCCTGTTTAGCCATGAAAGTAATAAACATTACTACAATTCTTCAGCTTCCCACTTAACACGTCATTCAGCTATACAAATGCAATGTAATAATACAATAAGCTCTTGTTTTACAGCAGCAAAAGCAAAGCCACGTCTGACACCTCCCTTTGTCTTGTTTTGCAGTTGTTTCGTACTTGTTAAATGCATTTCACTTGATCACCAATTTTACATATTACAAACTAACGATCCACAAAGTACAAGCATTTCACGTGTAGCACTAAACTTACACAATTTACAGCAAGTACGAGACAGTTGCAAAACGTTCAAACCTCTCTTTATATACTCCTTTTATTGTGCATGCAAACTGCTCGACAAAATGTCTCATAGAAAAATGGTGTATAATATTTACATGAACAATGACATAGAAAAATATGAACACCGATGAACAAAAACATGAACAATGACGTATAAAAATAGAAAAAAAGTATGAACACCGATGATTTATCTATAACTTTTACATATGCATAACATGTTATGATCATCTTTTAACGTTTTGTGATAAGTTATTTATTTTTTGTGGTTATATATTTTAAATGAATATTTATGTATTATAAAATGAACACAAAAGAATAAATAAACATGACACTTTGATGAATAAAAACACTATAAACACCGATGTATAAAAACATGAACAATGACATATAAAAGTATGAACAATGATCACTATTTTTAAACGTAAGCGTATTTTTCAGAGTTTAAGTCAATTTACAAAAAAGTCATTTATAGCGTGCGTGTGAGATTGATTTAAACTTCATCCAATATCTCACAACCCTCCTAATTTCTATCAACAATCTCCCTCCTCGAACTAATATATATATATATATATATATATATATATATATATATATATATATATATATATATATATATATATATATATATATATATATATATATATAAATAAAGGGATTGATGATAGCTCCTCCAACCTCGATACTTGTTGGCGCAGGGATGAGAAACAACACACGCGGCAGCATCGCAGTAAATTATACAAAAAAGTATGTTGATGGTGTGTAAGTAAACATGGGCATGACATCCTTTCAGGTGGCGCAAGGATGAGAAGGCACACCACAACACACGGGGCAACATCATAGTAGATCCAGACTAAAATGTACATTGACAGTGTGCAAGTAAACTTGGACATGACTTCCTTTCAGACGGCATAAGAACGAAGCAGATTGGGCCGCAATAACCTTGCATAATATCAAGCAAACAGGTCCGTTTAACTAAAAACAAGCTAATTGGACTAGCACTAGTTGTTTGGCTAATTGAACTTTATATTGCATAAATGATTTAGTATTTTATCAAAAGTTGTGTTGAAGTTTTACAATGTATTTGATTGTTGTCCAAAATGATGATATAAGTTATACTGTTCTCGAACGATTGTTTTTTTTAGATGAGCCACGTAGTCTCGAGATAGTTTATTAACAAGAATTCAACTTGATTATTCAATACAAAACAAAACAAAAAAATAGAAGGGGATTACAAATCAAATTGTCTTTGCCCTCCCTTTGTGTAGATACTATAAGAGTTCAACTTAATTATATATATATATATATAGATCCTGACTCATATGTAAACAACTCTTATCGTGTGAACGTGTAAACACCGAATATATGTGTGTATACCGTCGAATATATGTGAATATACCGCCGAATATATAAATTCAGGTCCGGCAAATCTTCTTCCATTAATAACAATATTTTTTTATCCTTTAATATGGCTTAATCTCAGCCATCTATTTAACGATCTAACAGATACAATTTGTTCTCATTGAACACCATAAGAGCTGTTTACATGGGAATCAAACTATATATATATATATATTAATGTAGATACTATAAGAATTTTTAAAAAAAGAAGAAATAATTAGAGAAAGAGGACCCCAAAAATTTGCATTTTGTGAAAATCAGCCTCTATTAAGCTAACTAGATAAACTAGGTCTGTAAAATATAAAGTAGGGCACTGTTTGAAAGAATTGAAATAATGGTGCTGAAGACTTTTTTCAGATGATTTGACGTTCACTTTTTGAGATTACCCAAAAATAGAAACAAAAACGGCTTACCCACAAAGGCTGCTTACCCACAAATAGAACAGGAAATGTAAACAAACAGGAATACATTACCAAGAAATACATTACCAGGAAGTTTGAGATTACCCATAAATAGAAACAAACACTACTTACCCACAAATAGAATAGGGAAATGTAAACAAACACTGCTCACCCACAAATAGAACAGGAAGTTTGAGTCTTTTAGATTCACAAAAACAAGAGATGAGAAGTTTCAGATTACCCAGAAATAAATTACCCAGGAAATTTGAGATTAACTATTGATAGAAACAAACACTGCTTACCCACAAATAGAACAGGGAAATAGAAACACAACTCTTACCTACTTACCCAGAAATAGATTATCCAGGAATTTTGACATTACCCAGAAATACATTACCCACAAATAGAACAGGGAAGCTTGAGAAGTTTGAGATTATCCATGGGTGGAAACAAACACTGCTTACCTACAAATAGACCGGAAAGTTTCAGTGTTTTAGATTCACAAAAACAAGAGATGAGAAGTTTCAGATTACCCACAAATACATTACCCAAGAAGTTTGAGATTACCCAAAAATAGGACCAAACACTACTTACCCAGAAATAGAACAGGGATATGTAAGCAGTCCAGATTCCGGTGAAGAAGAAGCTCAACAAGAGTGGACCTGCGTTTGAAGGGAAGAAGAAGGGACCTGCGTATGGATACCCAGAAATACATTTACGTTTGAAGGGAGAAAAGAAGAAGGGACAAGGGAGGGAAGAAGATGGGCTGAATTGATTGGGTTGTTTATTTTATTCAACATGTCACCCATCAAATCAGATGGATACCTATATCCCTTACTTTTCTGATTTTTTCTACAATAGGAGCCCATTTTCTAAATGAATAATTGGGAGGTCCAAAATCCAAACTGTACATTATAAAAGCTCTACATTGCAAATTCAGCCAAAAAAAAAAGTTTTAACCTCAGAAACGGAAATGGAATGAAAATGAATATAATCCTTATATTTACCTAATTCATGAATACTTTTGAAAACATTCATTACGGTTGCATGTAAAATGTATTTATTTTCTTTATTATGTTTTCCTATAAGTTATCAAAAATAATCAAATTCTACTATAATTACTTTAAACCACTAGAAATAATTTTATAAAATATTATAAATAATAATATACATATAAACTAAATTTATTTTTATTCTTTTTTTATTTTTTGGAGTAGGAACCAAACAAACCCTTAAACTTACATGGAGTAACCAATAGATTATTTATATATACACCTCCAACTTCGGTATTTGTTGGCACATGGATGAGAAGGCACAACACAACACACGTGGCAGCATCGCATTAAATTACACTAAAAAGTATGTTGACGGTGGCAGGTAAACGTGGACATGACTTCCTTCCAAGCGGCGCAAGGATGAGAAGGCACACCACAACGCGGCAGCATCACAGTAGTGTACATATCGATCATGAGCATTTGTAAGCGTTCACCGACATTAAATTTACCGTTGTTTATGTGTTTTTAGTTTGGTTTAGTCGATATTCAAACTCTTTCTCCAAATCGACTAATCTTGCATAAATTTGACCTAAAAACATAAAATAAAAAATAAAATAAAAAACAAAATCAAATATATCATTGATCAAGAAACCATAGCACTTGCATACCTTACATATAAGTTCTTAGAAGCACACGCACACTAAAGCAAACACATCATTAAGTCACCCAAAGGTGATTTGTTTATAAATTCGATATTGATCGTTTAATGCATATAAAATCAAACGCTCGATTGGTTAGGCTTTGTAAAGGTGGTCGTCGACTTGTGTACTGACATTGATTACCAATTCAAGCAGTTTGATTGGATGAGGCTGGAAACGTATAGAAGATCCCCCAAGCTGGACTGGTAAGATCAGTCCAAGCTTGTGAGTGAAAAAGGTGTGTTGTTGTTCTCCTAAAGCCTTGGTGAAAAAATCAGCAAGATGTAGTGCGGAGGGGACATGCACTGTCGAAATGAAGTCTTTATGCACCTCATCACGCCCAAAATGACAATTATTCCGCAAATGTTTAGTACGCTCATGAAAGACCAGGTTAGCAGCAAGGTGCTGAGGTGGCTTGTTATCACAATGAAGAGCAAAGAGGCAGGGAAGGGAGACATGTTAATCTGTGAGAGGAGGCCATCAAGCCAGATGATCTCACTTGTAGTCATAGACATAGCCCGATATTCACTTTCAGCAGACGATTTACAAACTGTGGTTTGCTTCTTAGTCTTACAGGAAACAAGTGACTGGCCAAGAAATAAACAATAACTAGTAAATGAAGCGACAAGAGAACGGACAGAGCCCTAGTCTAAATCACTATAGGTAGTAAGAGAGAGAGAGAGAGAGAGAGAGAGAGAGAGAGAGAGAGAGAGATGATTGCTTGGGATAGACAAGAGCTAAGTCAATAGAGCCTTTAAGATACCGTAGCAGATAAGTTGCAACTTGCCAATGAGGTACACGAGGGGAAGCCAAAAACTGACTGGGTTGTTGAACAGTGTAAGCAATGTCGGGGCGTGTGAGAGAAAGACACAATATACGTCCAATAAGCCTCCTATATGACTCAGGATCAGGATAAACATCACCTACATCTAGAGAAAGATGAAGGTTGCGCTGCATGGGAAAACTTGTAGGGGTGCATGAATTCATGTGAGAATCAACAAGAATATCATGAATAAACTTGCGCTGGTTGATGAGAGTTCCTGTAGAATCTCGAGTGATTTCCATACCAAGAAAGAATCGGGCCAACCCCAGATCCTTGATGGTGAAAACCTTGCCCAAGGCTTGTTTTAGAGAATCAATTTCAGAAGGCAAATCACCAGTGATAAGAACATCATCTACATAAACCAAAACAACTGTGATACCAAGTGAAGAGTGTTTGACAAATAAAAAATAGTCTTGGCGAGACTGAACAAACTTAAGATGAAGAATAAGTTTAGTAAGTTCGTTGTTCCGTTGCCTACTAGCTTGTTTGAGCCCGTAAAGGTATTTCCTTAAGTGGCACACGTGAACAGGAGGAGTAATATAACCTTGGGGAGGTAGCATGTATACATCTTCATCAAGAAACCCATGAAGAAAGGCACTATTAATGTCGAGTTGATGGAGAGGCCATTCATGAGCAGCAGTCAGTGCCAGAACAACTCTGATAGTAGCAAATTTAGCCACATGAGAAAAGGTGTGTTTATAATCTTTATCCTTGACTTGATTGTAACCCTTGACAACTAGCTTAGCCTTATGGCATTCAATGGTACCATTTGGCTTGTATTTGAGTTTATAGACCTACTTGGATCCAATTGGAGTCTTGCCCGGAGGGAGTGGAACTGCATCCCATGTGTGGTTGAGCTCAAGAGCATGGACCTCTAAGGACATAACATCAACCCAGGAAGGAGAATCTTTTGCATGAAGATAAGTAGAGGGCTCAAGGGAGTGAATGACATTGCAGAAAGCAGTGACAAAGTCAATTGTATGAGAGGGAAGATCAAAATGAGAAAGGGTTGTCAAGGAGTTGCATATGTAATCTTGGAGAGGTACGACGAGTGATAGCTCGTGTAGGACGAGAAGAAGGTGGAGGATGGGAAATAATAAAGGGTGATGGAGAAATAATTAAAGGAGAATCTATAGAGGATGATGGGGAAGTGAAGGGAACAAGAATAGGAGTGGCAAATGGACTGGTAGATGGAGGTGTTCGCTCCAAATGGTGTGTGCAAGCTTTAAATTTATAATCCAAGAAATATGCTTAAAACGAGGATGCGAACCCGCAGTGTACGGATCAATTATAGTAAAAGCAAGAATTCCGGGGTGTCGATCTCAGGGACTTAGGTGAAACAAAGCAAGTATAGGTTTTTAATGCAACTAATAACCACAAAAGCGATTAAAGCAATCAAAGAGATGATAATAAGGTCAATTAAAGGAAATATGCCAATTCTAGGGATTAAAGCATCTAGTTATGGTTCCAACTCAAGATCTAAAGATAAAGCGGACAAAGTTGAGATTTTGCAAAGGGAAGGTGTTTCTAAAGTGGGAATAGATTACCGGGTAAGTCTCACTACTCACAATCCCAAACAAAAGCTCCTATTACCGGGTAAGTCTCAAGGTACAAAGGAAAGGAATTATAATCTCCAACCAACACGCCACCTAAGGGAATAGAATCAACCTTTACCGGGTAAGTCTCAGGCTAACTGATAGCATGAATTATAGTCTATATATTTGGGACTTGTTTAGACGTTTTATCTTCAATAATCTGCATGTTTGAATGTATATTATGTGATTATATTGTCATTTCATCTACCTTTGCGGGAATCGAGGTCTACACCAAGTTTCGTTGTAATCGTAGGTAAAATGGCACGTTTTGCATCAAAATGGAGCTAAAGGAGCTAAGGAGTCATTGGAGCTACATTCAGGAGTTTAAGGAAGAATCCAGGAAGCATGGAAATGGATTAGAGATTTACCTTGGACCAAATTTATTGGGATTTTGACATTCAGTTTAGAGCCACCTCGGTTGACCACAGATTCACCTCGACCGAGGTGATCTAGAGGAGCGTCTCGACCGAGGCGAATACCCTGACGCGGCGAGATATATTTTATTCTTGGCTGCGATCTTTTATTTTTGGAAGGAGAGATCTTATATTTTTGGGCTGGATTTCTGGATGGAAGATCATATATTTTAGAGATCTATTTATGAGATATATATATATATATATATATATATATATATATATATATTATTAGGATAATATCTTTTCAAGATATTTTATCTTTGGAGGATAGTTTTCCTATATAAAGGGCTGAATTTTTCACAAATTGAGCAACCCGCTACCATCATAACAACTGGGGATTGAAGAAGCTGCAGCGAGGAAGGATTTTTGGAAGGTTGAAAGAAGATTGAAGGAAGGAAGTTAATAGCTTTTATAGCTTTTGTGAAGGGTTTTGTAAGACTTTCTTAGATTCCCTTCTTGTTGATTGTCTTGTTGGATTTGTGATCCAAGGAACGCTGATTTGTTTATTTGATTCAGTTATTGAAGCCTTGTTCTTAAGGTTTTTGTGTTCAAATATTCATTCTCTTCCCATATATTTGATTATTGCTTTCATGATGATGAGTGACTAATTTCTTTGTGCAATTCTAGGGTGATTGGCTGAAAGTTGTGGGAAAAACAATGATAGAATAATGTTAATCCTAGTAGAACCCTGAAAGCTCGAATCTTTATCCTTAACCTTAGAACATCTTTTTCAGTCGATGAACATCTCGGCCGGGGTGGAATTCGTCTGACCGAGGTGACTTTTCTGATCCGTAACTGAGAGTTAAGTGTTAGAGTTTGCCAAATTCTATTCTTATTATACCTTTCCTGGTTCAATGCAAGCCTAGGATGAGACTTACCCGGTGATTCCTTTGTTTGTTTACCCAAAATCATAAGTGTAGGTAATAAAGGATTATCCTTTATTGGGGTTTGAGTGTGCTTTCATCCCATCTTTGTGAGTTAGTCTGAGACTTACCCGGTAAAGGTTGATTCTATTCCCTTAGTTGGAGTGTTAGTTTGAGATTATAATTCCTTTCCTTAGTACCTTGAGACCTACCCGGTAATAGGAACTTTTGGGTTGGAGTTAGTGAGTAGTGAGACTTACCCGGTGATCTATTCCACTTTAGTAACACCTTCCCTTTGCAAAAATCTCAGCTTTGTCCGCTTATCTTGAGATCTTGAGTTGGAACCACAACTAGATGCTTTAATCCCTAGAATTGCATATCTCCTTAATTGACCTTTTATCATCTTTGATTGCTTTAATCGCTTTTGTGGTTATTAGTTGCATTGACTACCTATATTGGTTTTGTTTCACCTAAGTCCCTGAGATCGACACCCCGGAATTCTTGCTTTTACTACGATTGACCCGTACACTACGGGTTCGCATCCTTGTTTTAGACATATATCTAGGGTTATAAATTTAAAGCTTGCACACACCGTTTGGAGCGAACAAGTTTTTGGCGCCGTTGCCGGGGACTTGGTCTAGACCAAGCCGGTTGTGGTTGTCTTTCGGGGCAATTGCCCCTGATTCTACTAACCACTCTACTTGAGTGACTTTCGCAGGTTCTTTCTTGTAGTTTTATGCGAAGAACCCGCGCTGGGAAGGAAATCGTTCCTTACGACCCCGAACCAGAAAAGACATATAAAAGACGCTTGAAAGAAGCTAAGATGGCCAATCAAGAGAATCGCGATCTTGAAGCCGAATTGAAGGAGGCATTGGAACAACTACGCCTCAACAAAGAAGAATTGCGACTGGAAAAGGAAGAAACTCGCGCAAGGACGGAAGTGTTCGAAGTAGGTATGACCAATAACTACCTCGGCCAGCTCCAGCTCCTCGACCGAGACAGGACCCAGTTCCAGCTGCCCCGGCCGAGATACTTCCACCTCGGATGCCAGTCCGAGATGCTCTTTTTGCAGGTATTCCACAGACCCTAGGGCAGAGGATGGACCCCAACCAGCAACTGAGGCGTCCAGGAGTCAACCTAGGTGATCCAGCGGACCATGATTATGAGCTTCGATCGCAAGTTCTTTCCATGATTCGCCAATGCCAGTTTGGAGGGCTAGAGAGGGAGTCTCCGCATCAATATCTACAAAACTATGAGATCTTGATGGAGACCTTGAGACCTTCAAGGCTGGAAAACAACAATTACAATTTACAAGCTAAGGCCTTTCTACTTCTCTTTGAAAGATAGGACGCTTACTTGGTATCAATCTCTCCCTCCAGGAAAAATCAACACATGGGAGGAGATGACGACGGAGTTCTTGACTAGATTCTTTCTCCCCTCAAAGACCGCTGAAATGAGAGGGAAGATCATTGCATTCATCATGAAGGACAAGGAGAGTTTGTCCAAGTCATGGGAGAGATTTAAAGACATCCTTTTGGATTGCCCACATCATGAGATTCCAAAGATAGAGTTGTTGGAGATATACTTCAAGGGACTAGACGGAAACACCCAGTTCAACCTCCAACTACTATCCGCCGGCACGTTCATGGACATGCCGATTGACGAAGCTTGGGAGTTCATAGAGAAACAAGCTTTACACATAGAGAAGTACTCCCACCAAGGAGCTGAAGGTGGAGTTAAAAGAGTTAACTTTCAAGAAGCTCCACCAAACAATGATCAACTCACCTCTTTGAAGAATGATGTGAAACAACTGAAGGAACTTTTGGTTGCTCAAACCAAGAAAGAAGATGAAGGATATCAAGGCTCAAGGAACAACAATGGTTACTGGAACAACAATAACGGTTCCCGGAACAACAACTACAACAATAGAGGATCCAACAGCAACAATTGGAGGACAAACAATCAAAATTCGGGTAACCCTTACTCTAACTCCAATTCGAATAACTCCTCTAATCCTTTCCTCTCTTCTTCTTCTTCTTCTACTCCATTGAAGAGCCAGGAGCCTGGATCAAGTTCGTCCCAACCGGAAAAGAAAGATGTGGTGCTGGAGGCCATCTTGATCAAGCTCAACTCTATGGAGACATCCATGACTTCATTTTCGAAGGCACAAAAAGCCTTAGAACAACAATTCTTTAACAAGGCGAATGAAGCGCCAAGAGATCCAAGGAAGCTTCCAGCAAGGACGGAAAGCAACCCCAAGGGACAGATCATGGCAATAATGACGAGAAATAGACTGAAAACTGCAGATCCAATGCCTCGGTCGATGCCAATACAGACGAAGAACACCTCGGTCCAGGCACAGTCGAAGAACACTTCGGCCAAGATGCCAACTGAGGTCAAACCTCAGAGAGCGTCGGACAAAACTGAAGTTTATGTTCCAACTCCTGCATATAAACCACCACTTCCATTCCCACAGTCAAGGGCCTGAGCACATCTAGACAAGCATTTCGGTAAGTTCCTTGACTTGATGAATAAACTACATATTAATATCCCTTTCCTTGATGCTATTCTAGGGATGCCCGCATATGGGAAGTTCTTAAAAGAGATTCTATCAAGGAAGAGGAAGTTGGAAGATTTTGGCGAAGTAAGGATGACATCTAAATCCTCGGAGCTTATTCAAATCATGAAGGAGAAGATGCCGCCCAAATTGAGAGATCCCGGCTCATTTTGCATTCCCATTCAAGTCGGGGATGTCACTTGTGAGGCATTGTGTGATCTAGGAGCCAGCGTGAGCATTATCCCGCTGGAGCTATGTGTTAGGATCGGACTTGGAGAGCCCAAGCCGGTGAAGATACGGTTGTACATGGCGGACCGCTCTATTACCCATCCCATGGGCATTTTGGAAGACGTTCCGGTTAAGTTAGGTAACTTCTATTTACCTATAGACTTTGTTGTGCTTGACATTCCCGCAGATTATCCCGTTCCTATCATTCTCGGGAGGCCATTTCTAGCAACTTCGGGTTGCAATGTGAATTGTAAGAACACCAAGTTGCAATTCAATATTGGCGGTGATCAAGTTAAGTTTGCATTACTTGCGGCAATGAAGGGAGAGAAGCTAGGAGATGAAATCTTAAACATATATGATGAAGAAGAATCAAGAGAATTGGTGAGCTCTATCCTTATAAATGATCCACTTGAAAAAGTTATTAGCTTTAACTTAATGGAGGAAGGTATAGATGCTTCTTGTGATGCAGATATACGGAGCTTAAAGGCGCTGGAAGAAGATCCAGGAGCTAAATTTGAAAGGCTAATCCAGGAGAAGAAAATCTCCAGTTTCGGTCCTAGTTGCAGTACCTCGACCGAAGCACCTTCTGGACCAAGCGAGGTGTTCTTGACTGAAGAACATCTCGGTCACCCTCTCTGGACCTCGACCGAGGTTGAAAGCGAGATGATGTCAACTGAGACATCTGAAAGTCCAGTTCTTCGATCTACTCCGGCCACTGGAAGGAGGAGGCAAAGATCCACCTCAGAAAGCACCCCCAGTTGTGGAGCTTAAAAAACTCCCAAGTCACTTGAGGTATGCTTTTCTTGGACCGGATTCTACTTATTCCGTCATCGTTAGTGCTTCCCTCTCCGAATCTGAATTATCTAAACTAATGCATGTCCTGAGGAAGCATCAAAAGGCTTTGGGTTATACTATTGATGATCTTATTGGAATTAAGCCTTCTTTCTGCATGCATAGAATACTAATGGAGGATGATCATAAGACTTCACGGGAACCTCAAAGACGGTTAAATCCGATCATAAAAGAGGTTGTGAAGAAAGAAATTCTTAAGTTGTTTGATGCAGGTATCATATTTCCTATCTCGGACAGCAAGTGGGTGAGCCCGGTGCATGTGGTTCCAAAGAAAGGAGGGATGACCGTTGTGACGAATAAG
The DNA here is from genome assembly GCA_033239045.1 of Fagopyrum esculentum. Lineage (NCBI taxonomy): Eukaryota > Viridiplantae > Streptophyta > Magnoliopsida > Caryophyllales > Polygonaceae > Fagopyrum > Fagopyrum esculentum. The sequence goes on along the minus strand of BSUD01000002.1, from coordinate 155,228,238 downwards.
AACAACGAGTTGTTCCCAACTAGGACCGTCACGGGCTGGAGGGTGTGCATCGACTCTAGGAAGCTGAACGTGGCCACTCGGAAGGACCATTTTTCGCTTCCCTTCATCAATCAAATGCTCGAACGGTTAGCCCAGCATTCCCATTTTTGCTATTTAGATGGTTATAGTGGCTTCTTTCAGATTCCTATCCATCCGGATGATCAAGAGAAGACCACTTTCACTTGTCCATGGGGGACATTCGCCTATAGGAGGATGCTATTTGGATTATGTAATGCACCCGCTACCTTCCAGCGATGCATGATGGCTATCTTTTCCGAGTATATAGAGGAGATCATTGAGGTATTTATGGATGATTTTTCAGTATATGGTTCCTCTTTTGATGATTGCCTATCTAACCTTTCTCTAGTGCTGCAAAGATGTGAAGACACTAATCTCGTTTTGAATTGGGAGAAGTGTCACTTTATGGTTAATAAAGGCATTGTGCTAGGACACCTCGTTTCCAATCGAGGTATTGAAGTCGATCGAGCTAAGGTCGAGGCTATTGAGAAACTTCCTCCCCCTTGTTCTGTTAAGGGAGTGCGGAGTTTTCTCGGGCATGCAGGTTTCTATAGGAGATTCATGCTCCTAAAACCTAATAAAAATAGAAAAATGGTCAATTTAACCAAATTCTTTTAATAAATAACTCTATTTAAAACCTTGGCTTGTAGATCTAAGGTGATATTCATGCTCTCACTGATGGACTAATCCATAGTTTTAAGTCCAATTGGGCTCAATTAATAGATCTAAGGTGGGCTGGAAATTTGCCCAAAACAAAATAGAACACAAGAGAGTATACAAATCGTAAGATGTGGCTAGAAGTTAATTAGCACAAGATTAAGAATTAGCTCCAATATTATTGGAAATGAAATGTACTTTGGACATTCTAAAGGTCGGTGGTTTGGGGTGGGTTAATTTAGATTTCGGGGATAAAGTTAATTTACGATCTGTTTGGTATCAAATGGGGTTTTTAGATTTCGGGGATAAAGATTGTTGGGTATTGTGGAAGATGAAGATTGTTAGATATTGTAAATTTTATGTATTTGATATAGATTTAATGGGTGAGACTATTTATTAATACCCTTGTAATGTTTTCCACGTGATTTCGTTTCCAACCATAAAGTTCTTGATCTTGATTTTAAAAAAAAAAGTTAATACCGTTTCAAGTTCATTACAAGATTAAGCAAATATACTACTTGGCGTATCGTTCTTTGTTTCTCTTGGTGCTTTAGCTTTGAAGATACACTCGGGTTAAGCCCCTGTGAGGTCTCTACTTGAGCCTGTTTCGAATGCAGTTCTCTTAGCAACTCGTCGATCTCCCGTATAAAATCTATTCTTAACAACAAATCATCGACCACCGGTCGAAGACCCAATGGATCTTCATGTTGAACAGTTGAGAGCAACGGGATATGGTCATGCTGAAAACATAAGCCATTTCAGCAATTATGAGAATAATAGAGTGAGAATGTGAATATTTCAATAGGTTGATCAATCCAGACAAATCTCTGCCAGAAACATTAATCTCAATTAGATAGTCATTTTTGCTTAACATATTCATGGCAACAAAATAAAATTAACCATATAAGAAATTTATCAAAATCTAACGCATAGCTAATAACTAAGATAGCAAAAACACATAAAAAAATATCAACAAATCAACATGATTTCACACAATATTCATTTATCATATTCGTTAGGTGTTTCACAATACGTTCAACTTATAGTAGTACGAGCGGCCTTCCTAACCAACGTCTTTGTCCCCTATACCAACAAGAGTGGATCTTATGCATCCCAATGTATATATGTATGGCATAGTCGTAGAGAACCTTTCCGACCCGTGTCAAGGCGGGACAGTGATGTCACGACTTGTTATACATACACTTGAGTCTTAATCAGTAATATTTTAACATCGTCCTACTCAAATTCGTAAATTAATAATTCACACAACAAGAAATTAATAATTCACACAACAAGACACGCTAGCCAATAGAAAGACAACTAAGTAAGTGTCGGCGACTTACTTCGATCCGACGAAGACAACCCAACCTAGAACGAGAGTCCGGTTTCCGGAAGATATAAGGATCAAACTGATACCTAAAATCATCAGATTATCATAATTAAATTTTAAAATTTTTGTTCTACTCCACAAATAATGATAACATCTCGATCAATATGTTTGTTTCTCCTTAATTAGTCCACAATCTCACATTGATAACTAAGTCCCTTAATCATTTGATCCGTATTCTTCTCTGCAAATCTACACTTAAACTTTCACTTGCCTATTCTTAGACTTATTTAATTTACTCAACTATCGTACGTACATACATTTATAATATTCATTTCTAGATTGGGCAAGAAGGAGGCTAACGAAGGCTTCCAACTACATGCCTTGCTCAAGCAAACCAAGGATGGTCTTTGTCGGTTCGCTCGATTGCTGGGACGAGCAGCAGGGTGAAGGGAAGGAGATGACGAGAGGGGAAAGATATGAGTCGGTCGGAGCTGATGGATTCCATTGAGCATATCGCTATTTAGTTTTATCCGGCGCATCTTGACAATGGGTTCACATCTCAACGTATTCTAGTGGGCCAACGCTCTTTCCGTCGGCACTAGGTTTTACGACACCTTTCTTTTTCTTACGTTCTTGATTTGAATTTATTAAAAATCAATTATCTTTACAACGCAAAAAGCCCTAGCGACAACTTGGCAAATAGGGAATGATGTGGTAAGGCTATACCCTTGAATTGGTATTTCGTCTTGTGGAGGTTTGATATTTAGTTTTCTTGGATTGCCGTCTACAATCTCCACACATCCTTGTACCAATTCAAGAGTTTTAGCCTTACGTCACCGACTCACCATACTCTTATCGTTAGGGCTCCTTGCATTACAGAGAGAATTGATTGTTAATAAATTCAAAACAAGAAACTAACTACAATATCACAACGTGTTTTTCTTTTCTTCTTTTATTTTAGAAAAGAAGATGATAGCGATAAGTTTATTGATTTTTTCTCCTTGAGATCTAAGAATATTTATATTGAGAAGTTATTAGTTTATTTTTAGAAACTTTGACTAACTCCTACTAAATCGGAAAGTTATGGATAATTTTTAAAATTAAAAGGGGTATTCGTCGAGTTTTTTTATCGGAAACATTTTTAGACCGAACATGTGAAGTTGATTTGTAACACATCTCATGTTAATGATGGTGGGAGGATATCTCCTCTCTATACATGCTGTTTTTAAGGTTGTTGAGAACATGTTAAGGGTTTGGGGATTGTACATATTGCTTGTCAATATATAATATTGTTTGGGCATGAGATAATTAAATTTCATACGCATAGTTATCAAACATGGCAAACTAAGGAGGCTAACTAAACATCACAAATGTTAAAAGTCTAACGAGATGAAACAAAGATATGAGAGTAGAGAGCTCGTGATATATATATAAAAGTGGGTCGGGTATGCATGAGAATGATCTGTGCTTATTTAATTCACGAAATAGGTTAACTAATAACAAATTTTTGGCTCGCCACACTTCAAGCATCGTTGTACTGTAAAGGTAAAAGATCTGGTGGTGGATCGAAAAATTTAATGAAAACCTAAAGGATAAATAGAAGCAATCGAAGCAAAACTATCGACACAACAATTAGCTTCACGATAAATATGTCGAAATATTATAACCTGAGCGGAGATGTTTTGTTTATTGTTATCACCGCTTCTAAATGTTTGATAAAATTTCTTAGTGAAAACTTTACTTTTACTTTTCTTTTATTGATCAACAAACATAAAAATTAAACTCAAGTAAAAAATGAATTCATGTGAATAGAAATGAACTCATAGTACATAAATGAAATTTTAGAATATTGGCTAAAAACAATAACTTGTGTAAATGTTGGACTTAATATAACTAAAAATTGAACTCATTGTGAGTGACAATGAATTCGTAATATATAAATGAGCTTTTAGAATATTGACTAAAAAAACTCAAAATTACGTAAATAGTGAATTCAATATAAGTAAAAAGTGAACTTGTTATAAGTAAAAATTGAACCCATAGTACATAGATGAACTTGTTATATAATATTTACTTTAGATTCCTTACTTCGACTTTTGTTGGATGTGTTCAAGAACACTTCGAATGATAATTCCTTATACAAGATGCACAAAAGCAGGAATGGACGCCACCAAGGAGGATTATTGACATCGGCTGTTTGCCGTCACAGAAAATCTATGTGACGGTATTGCCATCGTAGATACCTTCTATGACGGACGATCACGTGACGGCACTCACATGAAGCTAGAAGAGAGGAGTGAACAAGAAGAGTTGATTTCTTACTTGTTCTTGGTGTATCTTATTACATTGAGAATGACCTCTATTTATAGGTCAAGATTTGGAGGATTTCCTAATAAATTAAACTAGGATGTAAGAAGGTGAATAATTCACCTTGTACAATTTACTTCACTTCTTGAGCAATCCATCTTGAGCAAACCATACTAAAAGACATGCATGTGACATATGTGTACAAAACATCATGTACAAATGTCTTGTACATGGCTTCCATAACACTCCCCCAACATGCATGTGATATATGTTTACAAAACATCATGCACAAATGTCTTGTACATGGCTTCCATAACACTAATATTCAACTTCTTCCGTTATCAAACTTGAGCGTTCCCTATTGACTCCAAACTTATTATACGCTTGTGTGATGTTGCCTCTGTAACACCCCAAATTCGCGGGACTCGGGATGCCACATTGGGCTAGGATCACACAATGGATCCTGACCCTAGCCTGACAACAAGTTCACTGAACCTTACAACATGGCACTGACAGATATAAAACAAATACATAAAACAGTATAAATGGTACAGCCAAAAGATAAGACATCATAGCCGCGTATAAAACACAACACCCTCATACAGGAGGTAACAAAAGATCATCATCACGCAGGAGGGAAAGGTAACAAACCCATAAGCCCACAACAACCTATGTACGAGACGTCCTCGGCCTGTCACTCTGCTAGATCACCCAGCAGCATGCCTATCCTGTGGGGCATCCACAACATGGTAATAAACCATTAGCTATCCATACACATATATAGAATAATGCATAAGCACAATCACAGGTAAGGAAAGATAAACACATCAACATGCTTTCTCAAAGATCTCTAAACCACTAACTAACCTCTTGAATAAAGATGTTGTTTTTGAGTTTTTGCAGGAGTGTCTCGATGCATTCTACAGGATTAAGGAAGCGTTGATCTCCGCTCCCATTATCCAACCTCCGGATTGGACCTTGCCCTTTGAGATCATGTGCGATGCGAGTGATGTGGCAGTAGGAGCGGTGCTTGGACAAAAGAAGGATGGCCGGACCACCGCCATTTATTATGCTAGCAAGACGCTAGAAAAAGCCCAGCGAAACTACGCCACCACCGAAAAGGAGCTATTGGTGGTTGTATATGCTTTTGAGAAATTTCGTTCCTACTTAGTAGGGGCGAAAGTTATTGTTTACTCTGACGATGCAGCTATTCGTTACTTGCTTGCTAAGAAGGACGCCAAGCCACGTCTTATTCGATGGATTCTCTTGCTTCAAGAGTTTGACCTAGAGATCTGCGATAAGAAGGGATCCGAAAATTCTGTTGCGGATCACCTCAGCCGGCTACCTCCATCTTCACGCGAGAAGGACGAACCACCCATAGACGATTCATTCCCTGATGAGCATTTGCACTTGTTGGAACGGTTGATAGACTTCCTTATCTCACCCCATGATGGAGGTGAAGTATGGGGTGAAGATACCTCCCAACATGTTTAGGGACACCGTACGGTCCAGCTAGCGACCTTAAATCAAGCGCTTCTTGGGAGGCAACCCAAGGTATTGCTTTCTTTTCCCTTTTTCTAGTCTAGCTTTAGATAATTTGCTTTTGCTTTGCTTTGCTTTGTTTTTTGCGTCCTGGACAGACAACAAGTGACATCTAAGGAAGGAATACAACCCAGGAGCAACATTGGAAGGACAGAAGTTCGAGAATTTGAGAGGACGGAGTTTGACTGAGACACATCTCGGTTGTTGTCACAACATCTCGACCGAGATGATTCTTGAGCAACCGAGACGACTAGGGTTACTGAAGATCCACCTCGGTCAGTACCACCTCAGTCCAATCGAGACCATCTCGACCGAGGTGACAGTAGTTCCAGAAAAGGGTATAAAAGGGGGCTGAGATTTCTCTCTCTTCCCTCTCTCACCTTCTCGACCGCGGCACCCCAAATCACCTCGTTCTCCAATCTTCGATCATTTTCAATGATTCTTGCTTCCAAACTGCAAGGAAAGGGTAGCGGATCGGTTTGCAAGCGACAATCTGCAACAAAAATGCTCCAAATCGGCCAAATTTGGGGTAATTCGAAAAAACCCCTAACTCCCTCTTCTTCCACTGTTTTCGATCAATTTGGGATTTCGTTGCCTTTGCATTGTGCTGAAAAAGGATTAAGTACCCCATATGAACCATTGATAGTGATATCGGGGGAAAAGAACTAGCTTTTTGAGATTTTCGATCGAACAACACATCGCCTCGGTCCAGTCGACCTGTGCCTCGGCTGAGGTGTTCTTGAGAGTTGTCAGGGAAACCGAGGTGGTCTGACAGTGAGAGAGAAAGATGAGTTCTGACAGACGGCTGGTTCTGAGAGATAGATCCTCTCCTTCTCCTTCTTCTTCTTCTCGTCGATCCATACCGGTGATCCACGATCATCACCAGGTTGATTATGACCGTATTGCTGCACGTCTAGTGGTTGCACCATGATTTTTAGATATTTCTACTTTCGACTGCCTCTACGTGGATGATGATCTGACGCGGATGATTTCTATGGTGGGGTTGGAGCAGTTTACTGAGATTAGAGCTCCAGCCTACCTCGAGCCGACTTTGGAGTTTGTTAGCTCCGTCACTTACTTGCCTACTGAGTGTGCCATCAAGTACCGGTTGATGAATCGGAATTACTTAGTTCCGATGGATCATTGGAGGGATATTTCGGCTTTCTGGCCCCCACAGTTTCTGATTTTCCTTCTCGAGCCGTGGCTCGAGAGTTTTGGGGACAAATAGCTCACGTAGTTGAGCATGCTGACAGGTGGAGACCTGGAGATTCCAAGGAGCGGATTATCTTCCACCTAGCCTTTAGACTTGCTCACCGGATCTTCAGCGAGACTCTTCTGGCGCCTACTAAGACGCCCCAGAAGATTAGACAGGGGGAGTTGCTGAGTTTGTACTGCATGGTGACCGGAGTTCCGGACTTTGGTGTGATGCTGGCGGAGGATCTCCACAGGATAAAGGCGAAGGCAAATGGAGATATCTGCTGCGGAGGTCTAGTGACTCACATCGCGAGTTACATGGACCTTAATCTGAGTGCATGTACTATGGTGGCGGCTGCCAAGCCGCTCGGACTGCAGGAGATGATTACGAGGAGGATCTTGGTTCCTCGTGGACTTACTACGCCGTATGTGGCGATGCCTTGGGAGCAGACTGCACCGCAGGGTATTAGATGGTCATCTCAGTTCTCCGTTTATGACCCGCATTACTGGTACACCGCGTGGATTCCTCTTATGGAGGATGCGAGAGAAGCAGCAACAGCAGCCCAGGAGCAGGATGATGAGGAGTTTGAGGAGGAGACAGATGAGGATGACGGTGGAGGTGCTGCCATGGACACAGGTACAGATACAACTGGTACCGGCATACCAGTCGTCGATCTAGACGACGAGGAGACAGAGGAGGAGCTAGCTACAGCACCAGCACGTCCTGCCAGGCATAGGGTACGCAGGCAGAGAGATCTAGTCGCTCACCGCCGGGAATTTGGAAGCAAGCAAGTGAAAGGAAAGTTGAGATGTTGGCTGAAAGTTTGAAAGAAACAAATAGGTTTGGGGAAGTCAATCATGATGATGAGTAACTCGGCACCATTCACATAGCCGAGTGTTTGTGTCTTTCCAAAGTCGGATTGAGCGATATTCCTAACGGGTCATGGTATGTGCATCAAGGGTTTGAGGCATCTCGAGAAATTGATGATTGCTGATCTCCTAGGCTTCGGTTATTGTGCACCTCTGTCCATGCATCCCAAAAAGTAAAAAAGTAAAAATAAGCAAAGCTTATTGGTGGAAGATGTTGAAGTTCGAAGGAAATGAAGTAAATATCTTTTTCCCGGATTCTAGCACCACATTCCCTATATACGTCCCACCCTCACACGTTTCTTGACCTTCTCTTGAAAAGTCCTTAAGACATCGAGCTTGTTGATTGACTTAGTGGTTTAAATTGGATTATACATGATTAATTTCGATAATTAAGATTTATTATGCATTCTATGATTTTATGCAAAGATGAACAACTTTCTTATATTTATAAAATGTTTTGATCATATTTTGATTTTAATTTCCATGAAACATTCTCTTAGAGCGATCTATGATTGGAGTACACCATTAAAAATGTTTTGAAATACTTTTCATTGATCTTTATGACTTATAATCCATTCTATCTTGTACTTAAGATTTGGAACTTGTTTGGGGACAAGCAAGAGACAAGTATGGGGTATTTTGATAGCATGAATTATAGTCTATATTTTGGGACTTGTTTAGACGTTTTATCTTCAATAATCTGCATGTTTGAATGTATATTATGTGATTATATTGTCATTTCATCTACCTTTGCGGGAATCGAGGTCTTCACCAAGTTTCGTTATAATCGTAGGTAAAATGGCACGTTTTGCATCAAAATGGAGCTAAAGGAGCTAAGAAGTCATTGGAGCTACATTTAGGAGTTTAAGGAAGAATCTAGGAAACATGGAAATGGATTAGAGATTTACCTTGGACCAGATTTAAGATATTTTACATTCAGTTTAGAGCCACCTCGGTTGACCACAGATTCACCTCGACCGAGGTGATCTAGAGGAGCGTCTCACCGAGGCGAATACCCTGACGCGGCGAGATATATTTTTTTCTTGGCTGAGATCTTTTATTTTTGGAAGGAGAGATCTTATATTTTTGGGCTGGATTTCTGGATGGAAGATCATATATTTTAGAGATCTATTTATGAGATATAGATATATTTTATTAGGATAATATCTTTTCAAGATATTTTATCTTTGGAGGATAGTTTTCCTATATAAAGGGATGAATTTTTCACAAATTGTGCAACCCGCTACCATCATAACAGTTGGGGATTGAAGAAGCTGCAGTGAGGAAGGATTTTTGGAAGGTTGAAAGAAGATTAAAGGAAGGAAGTTAATAGCTTTTATAGCTTTTGTGAAGGGTTTTGTAAGACTTTCTTAGATTCCCTTAACTCTCAGTTTCGGATCAGAAAAGGTCACCTCGGTCAGTCAAGTTCCACCCCGGCCGAGATGTTCATTGACTGAACAAGATGTTCTAGGGTTAAGATTTAAGACTCGAGCTTTCAGGGTCCTACTGGGATTAAGATCATTCTATCATCATCTTTCCCTAAACTTTCAGTCAATCACCCTATAATCGCACAAGGAAATTAGCCACTCATCATCATGAAAGAAATAATCAAATATATGAGAAGGGAATGAATATATGAACACAAAAACCTTAAGAACAAGACTTCAATAACTGAATCAAATATTAAACAAATCAGCGTTCCTTGGATCACAAATCCAACAAGACAATGAAACTAAGGGAATCTAAGAAAGTCTTACAAATTCCCTAAAAAACTCTCATAAAGCTATGAACTTCCTTCCTTCAATCTTCAAACTTCCAAAAATCCTTTGATAGCATGAATTATAGTCTATATTTTGGGGTTTGTTTGGACGTTTTATCTTTCATAATCTGCATGTTTGTATGTATATTATGTGATTATATTACCATTTTATCTACCTTTGCGGGAATCGAGGTCTACACCTAGTTTTGTTGTAATCGTATGTAAAATGGCACGTTTTACATCAAAAAGGAGCAAAAGGAGCTATGGAGTCATTGGAGCTACATTGAGGAACATAAGGAACCATCCAGGAAGCATAGCCATGGATTAAAGATTCACTTTGGGCCAGTTTTGAGAGATTTCACATTCAGTTGTGACTCACTTCGGTTGACCACATATTCATCTCGACTGAGGTGATCCAGGGAAGTCGACTCGACCGAGGCGAACACCTAGGATGCGGCGAGAATATTTTATTCTTGGCTGAGATCTTTTATCTTTGGAAAGTGATCTTATATTTTTTTGGGCTTGGCTCCTGGAAGGAAGAAGATCTTATATTTTACCTATTTTTATGGGAAAAGATCTTTCTAAGATATATTATCTTTGGAGGGTTATTTTCCTATAAAAAGGGTCGGATTTCCCACAAATCCGACATCCGCTATCAGCGCAAAATCTCGCATACAGCCAGCATACACCGCAACAAGTATACTCCAGTTAGGAGATTTGAAGAACCTTTTTGAAGGTTGAAGGAAGATTGAAGATCATAGCTTTTATAGCTTTTTGGAGGGTTTTGTAAGATTGTCTTTGATTCCCTTCCTTGTTGTCTTCTCTTGTTGGATATATATCCAAGGAACGCTTTTGTTGTGATATTTGATTCAGTTATTGAAGTCTTTTCATTAAATTCTTCTTGTTCAAATATTCACCTTCTTCCCATATATTTGATTAATATTTTCATAATGATGATGAGTGGCTAATTTCCTTGTGTGATTCTAGGGTGATTGGCTGAAGGTTGTGGGAAAAACAATGATAGAATAATCTTAGATTCCAGTAGGACCCTGAAAGTTCGAGTCTTTAACCTTAACCCTAAGCATCTCGCTCAGTCGATGAACATCTCGGCCGGGGTGGAATTTGGCTGACCGAGGTGACTTATCTGATCCTAAACTGAGAGTTAAGTGTTAGAGTTCGCCAAATCCTATTCTTATTACACCTTTCCTGGTTCAAAGCAAGCTTAGGATGAGACTTACCCGGTAATTCCTTAGTTTGTGTACCAACGATCATAAGTGTAGGTAATAAAGGTTTATCCTTTATTGGGGTTTGAGTGTGCTTACATCCCATCTTTGTGAGTTAGCCTGAGACTTACCCGGTAAAGGTTGATTCTATTCCCTTAGATGGTGTGTTAGTTTGAGGTTATAGTTCTTTATCTTAATTCCTTGAGACTTACCCGGTAATAGGAGTTACGGTTTTGGATTAGTGAGTAGTTGAGACTTACCCGGTGATCTATTCCACTTTAGTAACACCTTCCCCATGCAAAAACCTCAACTTTGTCCGCTTATCTTTAGATCTTGAGTTGGAACCACAACTAGATGCTTTAATCCCTAGAATTGCATGTTTGCTTTATTGACTTCTTATTTATCTTTGATTGTGTTAATTGCTCTTTGTGGTTAGTATTTACGAAGCTTACCGTTATCGACTTTGTTTCACCGAGTCCCTGTGATCGACCCCTGGAATTCCTTGCTTTTACTACGATTGACCCGTACACTGCGGGTTCGCATCCTTGTTTTAAGCTTAAGTCTAGGGTTATAAATTTAAAGCTTGCACACACCGTTTGGAGCGAACAAGTTTTTGGCGCCGTTGTCGGGGACTTGGTCTAGACCGAGCCGTTTGCGGTTTGCTTTCGGGGCACTTGCCCCTGTTGCTACTAACTACTCTTTCTATGAGTTTTGTAGTTTTCAGGATTTCCGATGACTACATTTGATCCAGCCTGGATAGCAAGACAAAGTGCTAGGGCGGACCATTATGAGTACTTGGAGGAGAAGTACTCATTCTATTGGTTCAACAATGAATGGGAAAGAGAAGCGGCCATTCAGCGTGAACTTGCGAGGTGGGATGAACTGAAGGTCCCTAGAAAGATTTGTGAGCAACCCCTTGAAGATTCTCTTGAATCAAAATGGGAGAGGTTGATGAAGAAGGTGGAGGAGCTCAATGAAAGCACCCTATCCTATGCTAAGCCGGAAATGGAGCATAAGGAAGTGTTGCACGTTTCAAGCATTCCCCAATCGAACCAGAAATTTTTCCTGAAACTTCTGAGGAAGAGGAGGACATGGAAGGTCTCGATCCAACTGTTGAGACCTCGGCCGAGGTGGAAGAGATTTCGGCCGAGATGGAAGAATCTGCAAAACCAGAAGTGGAAGATGCAGAGAACCTTGGCCAAATTACTGAGATTGTGGTCAAGGTGGAAGAAAGACCAGCGGAACTGAGAGAGATTTCGTGGGTGGATTATCAACCCAACACGAAACTTGTCTCAAGATTTGGAGAACTTTGCAAGGTACATTCTCCTACTTCATTTGAATTCCCTATTAATATTTCTGAATTTTTCAGGAAGGCACCGGAGAGTTGGAGGTCTCTTCCGAAAGAACCTCCTAAGATCAAGATGAAACCTCCCTTGAAACTGTTGGAAGAAGATACTCCTTGGATTATAAGAAGTGGAGTTTGCAAGCACTACACCGTTAAGGCGATGAAGTGTCTCTTGTTCAAGTATGGGGTCCCTCACATGCTAAGGACCTTGTACCATCCCCATGCTAAAAATGGGGAAGCTACTAGGATTCTCGAGAAGTTGTTTTCTCGATCAAGGAAAGGATGGGATGCAAGGCTAGATTATGTCCCATTGAAGTGCAGGAAGGCTAGAAGGATTCCGGTGAGAATCAAACCGTACAAGCTTGTACGTGGGAGATCTTACCATTTGCCGGTGAAATTAGGAACCGGAACCTTTTTGGAAGAATTTTATGATGGATGTGATGAGCACTCCATGGTGTTCAAGGTACATTGAGTAATTCTATGGAGAATGGTCCAGCTAGCGACCTTAAACCAAGCGCTTCTTGGGAGGCAACCCACGGTATTGCTTTCTTCTCCCTTTTCTAATTTACTTTAGATAGTTGCTTTGTTTTTGTTTTCCTCTAGACAACAACCAGGTATTCCAAAAGGAAGGATCACAGTTCAGGAGCTACACTGGAAGAACAAAATTTCGAGAAGTTGAGGAAACGAGCTTTACTGAGATACATCTCGGGTACTGTCAGAACACCTCGACCGAGATGTGCTTCGCCAACCGAGATGGTCTTATCTGGGAGCTGTTTCTTACTTCTTCATGCAGTTTAGCTATGTTCGGTGAGTATCCTGTCCTTAGACTTATTTTGACCCACTGGGACAGTGTGTCCCAAGTATGGGGTATTTATGTATTATTTGACTCATGGATGTATTACTCGACTTTATATGATATTTATGCTTCATTTTGCTTCTATATGTTTATTTGAGATTGCATGCATACACACAGGTTATTTGATTGAGAAAAACGTCAAAACTGGACAGAAAAAAAATATTTTTGACCTCGACCGGGGCAGTTCTGGCCGAACGAGGTGTTTCACCTCGGTTGACCTAAGAACACCTCGACCGAGGTGGGTTAACTGAGAGTTTTCGAAACAATTTTTGTGCTTCTTATCTGGATATGATCTCAGTGAAGATCTTGTTTACTGACTGGTTTTAAATTCTTTATGTGTTTGAAAGGTTTTATAATATGTTTAAGTTGCTAAATGCTTTGTTTGAAATTATTGGCATGTTTAATACTTTGATTTTAATTATGTTGAATTTGAAGGTTGACACCACATTATGAGTTCTCTCACTTTCTTCCTGGAAAGACCAAGGCAATTCATTCTTCTCTCTTCTTCTTCTTGATCATGCTTAGCCCCTCATATACATTTTGCCTCCCTTTACCTATCCGGGATTTGGAAGCAAGCAAGTGGTGAAAGCAAGTGAAGTTAAAGTTGAGAAGTTGGCTGGAAGTGAAAGTGTTAGAAAGTAATCTTAGGTTTGGGGAAGTCAATCATGAAGATGAGTAACTCGGCACCATTCACATAGCCGGGTGTTTGTGTCTTGCCAAAGTCGGATTGAGCGATATTCCTAACGGGTCATGGTATGTGCATCAAGGGTTTGATGCATCTCAAGAAATTGATGATTGCGGATTTCCTAGGCTTCGGTTATTGTGTACCTCTGTCCATGCATCCCAAAAAGTAAAGTAAAAAGAAAAAGTGTGAAATAAGCAAAGCTTATTGGTGGAAGATGTTGCAAGTCAAAGTGAAAGTGAAGTTCATCCTTTTCCCGGATTCTAGCACCACATTACCTTACATACATCCCTACCCTACACGTTTCTTGACCTTTCTTTTGGGAAGCCCTTGAGACCTTGAGCTTGTTGATTGACTTAGTGGTTTAAACTGGATTATACATGATTAATTTTGATAATTATGACTTATTATGCATTCTATGGTTTTATGCAAAGATGAACAACTTTTCTATATTTATAAAATGTTTTGATCATATTTTGATTTTAAATTCCATAAAGTATTCTCTTAGAGTGATCTATGATTTTTGCACACCATAAAAAATGTTTTTGATAGACTTTTCATTGATTTTCATGACTTATAATCCATTCTATCTTGTCTTCTATATGCGGAACTTGCTTGGGGACAAGCAAGGGCCAAGTATGGGGTATTTTGATAGCATGAATTATAGTCTATATTTTGGGGTTTGTTTGGACGTTTTATCTTTCATAATCTGCATGTTTGTATGTATATTATGTGATTATATTACCATTTCATCTACCTTTGCGGGAATCGAGGTATACGCCTAGTTTTGTTGTAATCGTAGGTAAAATGGCACGTTTTACATCAAAAAGGAGCAAAAGGAGCTATGGAGTCATTGGAGCTACATTGAGGAACATAAGGAACCATCCAGGAAGCATAGCCATGGATTAAAGATTCACTTTGGACCAGTTTTGAGAGATTTCACATTCAGTTGTGACTCACTTCGGTTGACCACATATTCATCTCGACTGAGGTGATCCAGGGAAGTCGACTCGACCGAGGCGAACACCTAGGATGCGGCGAGAATATTTTATTCTTGGCTGAGATCTTTTATCTTTGGAAAGTGATCTTATATTTTTTTGGGCTTGGCTCCTGGAAGGAAGAAGATCTTATATTTTACCTATTTTTATGGGAAAAGATCTTTCTAAGATATATTATCTTTGGAGGGTTATTTTCCTATAAAAAGGGTCGGATTTCCCACAAATCCGACATCCGCTATCAGCGCAAAATCTCGCATACAGCCAGCATACACCGCAACAAGTATACTCCAGTTAGGAGATTTGAAGAACCTTTTTGAAGGTTGAAGGAAGATTGAAGATCATAGCTTTTATAGCTTTTTGGAGGGTTTTGTAAGATTGTCTTTGATTCCCTTCCTTGTTGTCTTCTCTTGTTGGATATATATCCAAGGAACGCTTTTGTTGTGATATTTGATTCAGTTATTGAAGTCTTTTCATTAAATTCTTCTTGTTCAAATATTCACCTTCTTCCCATATATTTGATTAATACTTTCATAATGATGATGAGTGGCTAATTTCCTTGTGTGATTCTAGGGTGATTGGCTGAAGGTTGTGGGAAAAACAATGATAGAATAATCTTAGATTCCAGTAGGACCCTGAAAGTTCGAGTCTTTAACCTTAACCCTAAGCATCTCGCTCAGTCGATGAACATCTCGGCCGGGGTGGAATTTGGCTGACCGAGGTGACTTATCTGATCCTAAACTGAGAGTTAAGTGTTAGAGTTTGCCAAATCCTATTCTTATTACACCTTTCCTGGTTCAAAGCAAGCTTAGGATGAGACTTACCCGGTAATTCCTTAGTTTGTGTACCAACGATCATAAGTGTAGGTAATAAAGGTTTATCCTTTATTGGGGTTTGAGTGTGCTTACATCCCATCTTTGTGAGTTAGCCTGAGACTTACCCGGTAAAGGTTGATTCTATTCCCTTAGATGGTGTGTTAGTTTGAGGTTATAGTTCTTTATCTTAATTCCTTGAGACTTACCCGGTAATAGGAGTTACGGTTTTGGATTAGTGAGTAGTTGAGACTTACCCGGTGATCTATTCCACTTTAGTAACACCTTCCCCATGCAAAAACCTCAACTTTGTCCGCTTATCTTTAGATCTTGAGTTGGAACCACAACTAGATGCTTTAATCCCTAGAATTGCATGTTTGCTTTATTGACTTCTTATTTATCTTTGATTGTGTTAATTGCTCTTTGTGGTTAGTATTTACGAAGCTTACCGTTATTGACTTTGTTTCACCGAGTCCCTGTGATCGACCCCTGGAATTCCTTGCTTTTACTACGATTGACCCGTACACTGCGGGTTCGCATCCTTGTTTTAAGCTTAAGTCTAGGGTTATAAATTTAAAGCTTGCACACACCGTTTGGAGCGAACAAGTTTTTGGCGCCGTTGCCGGGGACAGTTCTGATATGTTTAAGTTGCTAAATGCTTTGTTTAAGTTGCTAAATACTTACAGGTTATTTGACTGAGAAAAACGTCGAAACCGAAAAAAAAACAAAATGGTTTTAAAAAAATTTTTGACCTCGACCGGGACAGTTCTGGCAAAACGAGGTGTTTCACCTCGGTTGAACCAAGAACACCTCGACCGAGGTGGGCGTAACAGAGAGTTTTCGAAAACGATTTTTGTGTTACTTATCTGGATATGATCTCAGTGAAGATTTTGTTTACCGACTGGATTTAAATTCTTTATATGTTTGAAATGTTTTATGATATGTTTAAGTTGCTAAATGCTTTGTTTAAAATTATTGGCATGTTTAATACTTTATTTTTATCCAAATTATGTTGAATTTGAAGGTTGACACCGCAGCATAAGTTCTCTCACTTTCTTCCTGGAAAGACCAAGGCAATTCATTCTTCTTCTCTTCTTCTTCTTGATCATGCTTAGCCCCTCATATACATTTTGCCTCCCTTTACCTATCCGGGAATTTGGAAGCAAGCAAGTGAAAGGAAAGTTGAGAAGTTGGCTGAAAGTGTGAAAGAAACAAATAGGTTTGGGGAAGTCAATCATGATGATGAGTAACTCGGCACCATTCACATAGCCGAGTGTTTGTGTCTTGCCAAAGTCGGATTGAGCGATATTCCTAACGGGTCATGGTATGTGCATCAAGGGTTTGAGGCATCTCGAGAAATTGATGATTGCGGATTTCCTAGGCTTCGGTTATTGTGCACCTCTGTCCATGCATCCCAAAAAGTAAAGTAAAAAGAAAAAATAAGCAAAGCTTATTGGTGGAAGATGTTGCAAGTCAAAGTGAAAGTGAAGTTCATCCTTTTCCCGGATTCTAGCACCACATTACCTTACATACATCCCTACCCTCACACGTTTCTTGACCTTCTCTTGAAAAGTCCTTGAGACCTTGAGCTTGTTGATTGACTTAGTGGTTTAAATTGGATTATACATGATTAATTTTGATAATTATGATTTATTATGCATTCTATGATTTTATGCAAAGATGAACAACTTTCCTATATTTATAAAATGTTTTGATCATATTGAGTTTTTAATTTCCAGGAAGTACTCTCTTAGAGTAATCTATGATAGTTGCACACCATAAAAATGTTTTTGAAGGACTTTTCATTGATTTTCTTGACTTATAATCCATTCTATCTTGATTTCTATATGAGGAACTTGCTTAGGGACAAGCAAGGGCTAAGTATGGGGTATTTTGATAGCATGAATTATAGTCTATATTTTGGGGTTTGTTTGGACGTTTTATCTTTCATAATCTGCATGTTTGTATGTACATTATGTGATTTTACTACCATTTCATCTACCTTTGCGAGAATCGAGGTCTACACCTAGTTTCGTTGTAATCGTAGGTAAAATGGCACGTTTTGCATCAAAAAGGAGCAAAAGGAGTCAAGAGTCATTTGGGGCTACATTCAGGAAGCACAACCATGGATTAAAGATTTACTTTGGACCAG